>JAOTQE010003670.1:0-11323 GCA_025631205.1 Nesometra sesokonis
ATAATCTTTGAGCCCAAAATTCAGCACTTTGGTCTACGGTACAAATTTTTATGGATATGATATTCTGAAAGAATATTGATCGTAGATATGATTACATGTATGGTAAATGCAAATATATCATTATGACGTCGCCATATTTGCATTTAAATTTAACATAGTAAAAATGTAATGGTATTTGATCATATTAATTTTCGGCATATCTCCCTTAATCGTCGAATTTCATTTAAATTTCAATGTGTCAAGGCAGAAACAATTCTCTTTCTAGAAAGTACAATTCTATTCCATTCACTTTGCATTTTGACTACGTAGTCAGTGTAAAAGTGAATTTAACTAAAAGCAACTGCGGATCAGCTAACTCGTCAAAGTGGCGAGTTCAAGTCTAGTTTTATTGTTATTATCATTATTATTATTAATAATATTAATATTATTATTATTAATATTAATATTATTACTGTATTAATATTATTATTCATATTTCATAAATGTTTTAATTATGGTTAATTGCGATATACATGCTGTATGTTTATGTTTTGATAATTCTTTTATTACGTTTCAGCAAGTGACCCAACTACAGTGAAACCTACAACAGTGAAACCTACAACTGCAGGTAATATATCACTTAATACAAATAACGTTAATTAGCCTGTCTCACAGCTCCCTTTGAAAAAAATAACACCCTCCAACTAGTGTTATCATGGTAGATAATGGTAGTGTAAAGGTAGTTCTAGGTAGTTAACAGGGTTAACCCTATAAAAACTACCATTCACACATAACATTTACATTATTATGCTATGATGACCAAAACCCATGAATTTCTTAATTAACACAAGGTCAGCTCCTCTCTCAAAAGGAGACAACAAATGATATGCTGTCAGCAATGCCCTAAAGGTACAAAGGAAAATACAGTCATTAATAGACCTTCAGACTAATTAAAACTAACAACAACAATCATTTAATGACCTTAAGGTACCAATAACAATACTGTGCTACTTGGTAGATCTTCCTATTAATGTAACATGGTAGACCCACCTAGTTGGAGAGTGTTATTATTTTCAAAGGGAGGCCTTACGGCCGGTTTTTATTCACTTTTATTGCTTGTTTCCGTTTAAGGCGCTATTGACATCCCATACTCGCGTAAGGCCTGTTAAAACAGTTCATGCGTGACCATTCCCAAGAAAGAAATGACGTATTTAGTCCCTCTGTATTTGGCATGTGGGCAGTTCGAAAAAAAAAATGTTTACAGTACGATCGACCAACCAAAATGCTTCCTTTCCGAGTGAATGATCTAAAAGCCTAAGCACCATTTGAGACTACCAAACAACAAATTATACCTGAAAAGTATTCTCATGAATGTAATTTTGTCCTATTCTAATAAAAAAAAAACTCTTAAAAGTTCTTATTTCTCGTGCAGTTGCAATCGTCCATCACGTCGCCTAGACCTAGATTTCTTTTTCTCCATGGTTAGATCCAAATCCACGCATGAAGGCCTTTGCTAACTCCAAACGTGATTAGCATGAGAGAGTGATGCAATGGTATCACGTGATTTTCGAATTCAATCAAGCGTGACGAATTACACCCATAATTCATATCGGGTGTGAATCGTCACGCTTGAATCGTTTTAACAGGCCTTACAGCTAAACTAAAATAAGTATGGGATGTCAATAGCGCCTTAAACGGAATCAAAGCAATGAAAGTGAATAAACCCAACCATAAGGCCTGTGAGACAGGCTAACCGTTAATGTGCTACACCTTTAACATTTTTAAAACTTCAATGAGTTACCTAGTATAAGCCCACTACATTGAACATGAAATCCTAGTCATTGTATTATGTGAACTTATACTCTAGTATAAGCCCACAACATTGAACATGAAATCCCAGTCAATATATGACGTAGATAAATCGCAGTCAGTATGTTATGTGGACATGTACCCTAGTATAAGCGCACTAACCTTGAATATAGAATCCCAGTCAATGTGTGATGTGGACCAACCCAAATTTAAAGAAAGTTTATTCTTTGGTATAATATACTTTATTATTAGTAAAGGTTAAAAAAAAATCTGTCTTTATTTATATTGTTTACTGCATTCATTTACTGCATACATAAAATATATTTATGTTGTGATACCCGTTTTATTTTGTTTTTTCATCCAACAACTGCTGCAGGTCCTACAACTGCTGGTAATTAAAATACTTGTTTTCATTTCATTTTTATATCTGTCTAAACGTACAAATATCTTTTTACCATCATTATATTATTACTCATTTCAACATAGTTTACAGATGGGCAGATACAGTGGTGGGAGGGGGGGATCAGGGTGTTCGGACAAACCCCCTCTGAAATGTAAAAAATAAATTTGCCACAGTTTAAGCGGCAAAAAAACCTATAAATGTAGGCCTAAAGCCCATAAATTTAGGCCTATCCTTCTTACCAATGAGTTATAGTAATCTATAATAACATGGATTTGGGGGTGGGAGGATCGCGCAGCCGGCACGCGCCCGCTATTAATCGTTAACATAGTTTTTAAACCCCCTATTATCATTAACGTGGTCACCAAAATGGAAGAAATAATCATAAAACTGGTAACCACGCCCACCCGCGGACCTGCAAACGCCCCCCCCCCCCCTTCGGTGGATCCTGAATCCTGGTCATCCTCCCTTAAAGGGGCATTCCTTCTAAAAATCCGCCCAAAAAATTCACTTGTTTTTATTATTTCTAAAATAAGAAACATGTTTAGTTACCTGCATAATGTTTTTGTTTTATTCTTGAGTAGAAAAAAAAGATAATACTGTAGAATAATTTTAAAGAGAAATTTTCATATGTTTACATTTGAAACAACACTCCATAAAATCCTGGATCTGCCCCTTTTAAATGGTATTTAGAACTTTTTTTTAATCGAGACTTTGAAAACAAATTGTTTGATGTACATATTTTTATGTTTCTGATCTGTTTAATTTTTATTTTGTTTTAGATCCGACTACTGCTGCAGATCCTACAACAGCAGGTAATAAAATATTTTTTTTTTTATTTTGTGAGATACATCAGCAAGTTTATTTGTTATTTACAAGATGAAAATTATGTCATGATTTTAAGCCAAGTCTCATTGTGAGGCTTAGGGAGTGGCGTTGTTAGGTTGTGGTTAAGATCCTAGTGTTCAGCCAAGCTTGAACACAGGACATCCGGATTGGGATTGGAAGGCAAACATGTTAACAAGCTACAGTGCCATACCTGTACTAACCCTGGTACAAATAGGCCCACTAAATCAAACATGGGATTCTAGTCAGTTTGTGATGTGGACATATAGCCTGGTATAAGCCATCGACTTGGAACCACTGTCAGTGTGTGATGTGGACATATACCCTAGTATAAGCCCACTACCTTGAACATGGAATCCCAGTCAGTGTGTGATGTGGACATATACCCTAGTATAAGCCCACTACGTTGAACATGGAATCACAGTCAGTGTGTGATGTGGACATAGACCCTAGTATAAGCCCACTAACATTGAACTTGGAACCACTATCAGTGTGTGATGTGGACATACTGTAGACCATAAGCCCACTAACATTGAACATGAAATAACTTACAGTGTGTGGACATATCCTAGTATAAACCCACTAACCTTAAACATAAAATTCCAGTCCGTGTGTGATGTGCATAAGTATAAACCCACTTAAAATATAAAAAAGGATACCTTTTGGAACAAATTCTCGATTTCGTTAAGTGTACAGGTTTCGGCCATATCTCATGGCTGTGATTCACTACTACAATGGCGCCCTCTTTTGATGAAGAAAACTAGAGGCCCTCTATTGAGGGAGGGCTCTGAAGAGACTGTAGTAAGCTGCTGGCAATTTAAAACCAGAGCCTTTGTTTAAACTGGGTTGATGTTGATGTATTTCAATGGCTACTCTGATGCAGCGTTTCCATTTTTCCAGGGGTAGGCTCATGATTTTAAAGCTTTCATCTAGGATAGCATGGTTCGTACCGACAGAGTGTTCATGGATAGATGTTGCAGGATGAAGTCTAGGGTTCCCTTGGTCTTTGACCTGTAGCCAACTGACGGCTGTCTCGCTGATTTAAGAGACAGGACAGTCACCACATTTGTATTCATATACTACACCACATCTCTCGAACGAAGATGACTGATCCTTGATCGAAGGCAGAATGGATCTGATGGTGTTAAACGGCTTATGGTAAGATGGAACACCATGTTTTCTATATATCGATGCAATCCTTTCAGAGACACCTTGAACATAGGGTATGCTCACCGGAAACTTGGAGATCCTGTCTTTATTCAGTTGATTGGAATGTTCACGAGGGATGTGAGGGTGGATATCCAACATCCATTGTTGTTAACCGTTTATGTGCAACACCTTTTTCACATGGCTGATCTCAGACTTACGTTTTTCTTCATCGAATACATGTTTGTCCGCTCGAATGAGTAAAGTCCGTACCACAGAACGTTTGTGAGAGATACAATGGTTAGTCAAAGCTGAGGTATTGGTCTGTGTGTGTAGGCTTGCGACTGGACAAAGAACCATCATTACGAAGATGCACGAGGACGTCCAGAAATGCTTGAGTGAACTGAATATTTGTATTCAAGCTGTTAATGTATGTAGAAAATTCATCAATGCCAAGTTCACTGATGACTACGAATGTATCATCCACATAACAACCCCAGAATGATGGTGGGGTTGGAGCAGATTTGATAGCCCGAGATTCAAAATCCTCCATAAAAATATCAGCAACAATCGGAGATACAGGAGCACCCATCGGGGCCCCTCTATCTTGACGATTGTACTCCGCTTCAAAGAAAAAATATGTAGAATTCAGACAAAATTCTATGAGTTCTAATATTTGGTCGGACAAACTGTTGTCGTTGTCTAAGCGCGATCTGATAACTTTCAAAGCAGAATCCATCAGAATATTGGTGAAGAGCGCCGTGACACATAACATTTTATGCCCGGGCAGTACTTCCAAATCATTTATTTTGTCGATGAAGTCCTCACTGTCCTTAATGTGGAAGGGAGTACAACCAACAAGCGGACTAAGTATTTTGGACATGACTCCTGCTGCGCTGTGAGTAAAACTGCCAATACTAGACAAGATAGGTCTGAGAGGCACTCCCGGCTTATGGATCTTGGGTAGGCCGTACAGCTTTGGTACCTCACACAAATTTGGATAAATATTGTCATAAAGAACCTTGGATATAGGATCGGTACTTTGCCAATTCCTAAGGATACTCACAGATTTGTTCTGGACCTTAGATGTATAAACCCACTGATATTGAACATGGGATCCTCGGCAGCATTTGATGTGGACATATACCCTAGTATAAGCCTACTGTTCTTGAAAATCGAATAATATTTAGATTTATATATAACATATTCAAATGTTTGGTGGGGTTTATACCTGAGACAGTACGGTACTTACTCAATAAGTGGTTCTTATCCAAAAAAAGTAGTGAGCTTTTGTAACTTACAAATTACGAAAACGGATACGTCATAAATTCTTATAACGTTTAAGTTGAACGCCTGGAATATTTGCCACGGTTGGTCAGTATTTTTACGACAATCATCAACAATTCGTAGGCAGAAAATTTGACATATTTTTTAACACATTTTAGCAACTTTCAAAAATTGAATTTTGACGTGTCTGTTTTCGTTATCGTATTTCGTAAATTTGCGAAACCTCACTATTGGTTGTCAGTGCCGTAGCCAGCATGAGGCAGACGAGGCGGTCGCCTCGTCTGAAATTTTCAACATTTGGCCCTAAATGGGAGACTCACACTCTGACCAACAACAGAGGGTTCCAGTCCGTGGAATCCTATGTGACCCCCAGACTTCGCCTCGTCTGTTTTTCAACTCTGGCTACGGCCCTGGTTGTTGTACCATATATGACATGCATTTTAAAGTAGTTTAAAGGTCCATTACTTCCAAAGTCAAAAAAAAATTAAAACATTCTAAATTTGACTATTTTGTATTCAAATTTATAAATATAATACTGATTACCATATTTATATTCTTGTATTACTTCCAAACATTAAAAAAAAATGAAAAATAATAACGGAATTAAAGCTTTGGGTGGATCTTAAAAAATACAGTGGATGATTGTGTATTTGCTTTGTTTTGTCAACAGTCTAATTCTAGTAACCAATGGCGAGCTATGTGCGCATGCTTGTTGAGTGCAAAAACAGTGTTTACTGTGGAGAGAAAAGCCTGGGTAACATCCACGCAGATGCGATCTACAACCTAATAATAATAATTACTTATTATTATTATTATTATTTATTATTAAGACTAGCACGTATCCACTACTAGAGTGCTCAAGGTGCTTAAAAATTTAGTGAGAAAAAACCATGCAAACAAATTAACAGTGAACATATAATAACATGAAATAAAACAAAACAACGCACATTATCGCTCACAGTGCATGAACCTTGATAAAAATTTACACAGTGGGAAAGCCATGGTTTTACATTGTACTGCAAAAGGAGTATTTCTAGTTTAGTTATCAATTATTAGGCCTAAGTTATAAAAAATTATCAAAATTTCAACTTAAAAAAGGTGGAGTTATTGAGCAGTGCAGGCACCCACTAAAAAATATATAAAAGATTTTCCGACCATCCAACCCAAATTTTAAAAAATGCATATGCGTGGGCAACCAAGATATTTTTAGTCCTTTTTTCCTAAAGTGTACAAAAATGCAAAATCAAACACAACCACCATGCACAATACCCCCATATACTAGTAATATGCTTTTTATGTTTTGATATTTGTTTTATTTCGTTTTAGATCCAACTACTGCTGTGAATCCTACAACTCAGGGTAATAAAATTTGTTTTTTATTTTGTGCCAGCAAGTTTAATTGTGACTAATTCCCCATTCAGACTAGTATTACATTGCGATCGGTTACTTTTAGCAATTGCGACAAACAATCGCACCCAATCGCCAAGTAAAATCGTGTGTGAATGCTCACCAATAGTAATCAATTGTAATTGATATTGCAATTGTTACTGGTTGCGATCAGTTGTTACAATTTTTTTACTCCTGATTACCAAGGAAACCGATCGCAACAAGTTCCACGGACACTGATTGGCTGGATTGGCTGAGGTTAGGTCACCCGCTATCGCCGAATGAACTACGACAACACATTCTGTGGCGTACTGTTACAAAGTAAAGTATGTATATGAATGCTTTTGAAAACTGTGATTGGTTTTGATCGGGAATTGGATTTCCACCGATTATATCACAACCGATCGCGATGCAATGTATGTGATGCTAGTCTGTATAGGGTATAGGATTAGAAATGCCTTATAAACTATGTCCATTATGCATCTTGGTGGTGCTGTTTGGTCGTGGGAAAAACCTTGTGTTTGGTCAGCTTTGAACCCATGACCTCAGTATTAGAATTCAATTCTTTGAAATGTCTCTTCTTTATGATCACTTCTTTATAATGTCACCTCATAATCAGGGGCAGATCCAGCATTGTGATTTGGAGGGACTTAAATCCCAATTTAGGTTTTGATATAAGCAAAAAAAAAACCCCTGCTTGTAATAAGAGGCCTTTCTTTGCATACCTGTTGGTCTCTATGTTGGCCTACAACCCATGTGCCTCTATTTTTATCGGTCCATTCTCATTTTTTGAAAGGTTCTAATCAACTTCAAGTAAGAAAGTATAATGAATACTCCAAGCAATGAGATACACGCCATCGTGCCAGAATTCAATATTTCGACATAAATTATGTCATCATCAGGAATTGACATAATTTATGTCGAAATATTGAATCCTGCGATGGCGAGTATCTCATTGCTTGGAGTATGCATTATGCTTTCATTCTCATTTTGTTTTTGAATACTAATTTGTATATTTTGGACTTTATTTTGAGATACTATTTTTTGACACTGCTGCTAAGTAGGGAGATATGAAATCCAATAGAGTGCCCTTTAGGGTATCTAGAGAAGCAGTCTCCCCAAGCCATATACAGGGCCTCGAATCACACCCATTGCTGTTCAATTCGCAGTTTTGCAAAATTGTGTTCTCTGTAGCCAAAATCGTGCATTTATAGGGAATTATTACTTGCACGGTTTCAAATTTATTATTATTATGAAGAAGCATTTGGGAAAATGTTGGTTGAAAATATCTTTTTTTCTTTTATTGCTTTTTTTTTTTTATTTCACAATTTCACATACCAAAAACATTAAAAAAAAGAGTAAGGGAAGACAAGTTTTATCAATGGCATATTAAAAACAGAACTTTAGCTTACTAAATTTTCTCACAAATAATCAGTATAGTTTTAAAGAAAAAAATTGGTTGAAAATATGCTATAGAAATTTTTTTTAATTTTTCAGAAATGTGTCGCAGAAAACTTGGACTTGAAGATGGAAGCATACCTTCGCAACAAATAACAGCATCATCTGTATATACTCTTATTCCAGAATTGACAATTGAAAATTCTAGGCTTAATTCAGGAACAGCCTGGTCAGCAGCAGCAAGTGACCAGAACCAATGGATTCAAGTTGATTTAACTGCTTTGAAACAAGTAAATGGGGTCATCACACAAGGTCGTGCGACCTCTGATCAATGGATGGAAACCTTTCAGGTCCTTTACAAACTTCCTAATGAACCTGACTCTAGCTTTAAAACAGCCTTAAATACTGATTGTGAAATGGTAAGTGATTAGATAGAATAACTATTTTAAGTATTCAATTTTTTTGTCCCGGCCAAGGTTTTTAGCAGTTTAATATTTATGAAATATTTAATGCCTTTCAGGGCGATACCGAAAAATATATTTCAAGCTGTGGCAAAATATTGAATGAGTCGAAGACAAGTTCAATATTTCGCCACAGTGAGTACAATATTTTTCGGTATCTCCCGAAAATAGGCATTCAATTTTATAATTATTATTTAATATAGCTTACTTGTAGGTACCGATTTGTCAGGGCTTAGTGTAGTCCTATGCCTGATGCACCAAGGTCTACCTAGCCTACGCCTTCAAAATTAAAATCCATGTGGGTAATTCCATGTCAAATCAACCAAGAATTTTCCTCAATCTCTTGGATTTTTTTCAAAATTTGGAATTTAGTGTAAAATTTAGGCGAAATTTCAGTTTTGGTGCCTAATTACATATTCAAGACCTAATTTAAATACGTAATTATGCATCGAAACTGAAATTTCGTCTAAATTTTATACTAAAATGCTTCTAACTCAAAAACTACAAGAGCGGCCATCTTCAAACTTTCAGGATATCTTCTTTATATCATGATACATATCTCACAAAAGTTTGAAGGAAAACAAAAGTGATGTTTTTTTTTTATTCAACTTTGAACGTTATATTTTGGAATTTCCGTAAGAAATTCATGTTATATAGCATAAAGTTATATGTAATTTTATAGAGCTATTTATTAGCTTTAAAATGAGACCAGACTCAATTCCATGGGTTTTATACTTACTGAGATATGGTTACTTAAATATGTGAGGTATTGCTAATTAGCAAAAAGTTCATCAACTCCTATCTCACTAATTAGTGGGCCGAAACCAAAAATATTTCAGTTCTAGTCGTTTCGTATGGTGGCAAACCAAATTCCAAAATTTGAAAAAAATCCAAGAGATTGAGGAAAATTCTTGGTTGATTTGACATGGAATTACCCATGTCCTTCTCTCGTGAAAAATATTATCAGCAACTCTTGTATGTTTCTTTGTTAATTAGTAATTCTTAATAGTCAACACTAGGTAGTTAATTGTGTGAAACGCAGAGTTTTAACAGGTAGTTAAACCTAGCTACCTCTTAAAACAATTCTCTCGCTTGGCGAAGTGACATCGTCGGCTAATATTGCACTATGCACAGTTCAATATTACATAGTATTGAACCGGTCAAAACTGCAGAATTGAATAATAATATGTAGTATTGAACTGCTGTAAGTATTGAACACTTACTCAAGGAACTGAGAATTAGTGTGCACTTTAATGTACCATCAATCTGTTTTCAGTAATATGTATATTGGTGCCTAGAGAAAAAAAAAGTTCTGTCACATGTTCTACCCATGTGCGACAGGTCCACCATTTTGAAAAACAAGATGGCCGACATGGTCATGCATTACTGAAAATGTTCATCTGGTTTGAAGATATGATAGGGTTAAGTTAGAATTGTTGACAAACCAAATCAAATCATAAAAAAAAAATCACATCACTGATGAAACTGATGAAACCATCAGACACATCAAGGAGGTTATATAGATCAGACGTAGAGGAGACAAGACCATGAACAGAGATGAAGGGACCCACTTACTGAGTCACGTATACGACCCTGTTGTTAGGTGACTGCCACCTACCGGTGAACGGATTGCTTAACAACAGCCATCACTCTGAGGAAGGACACCATTGAATCAAGTTGTCCGAAACTGTCTGTCAGGTCAGTAAATTTGATTGCTTTGTCAAAAATTTAAACTTAACACTAAGGTCATGGTTCATTTTGTAGGGAATAATTTACTGAACATTTAATTCTATTACACCTGTATTAGACTTGCCCCAAGGAATAATCAAAAGGATAGATTTGAATTTTTATATCCTTTTAGAAGGTATAAATTTATTTAATTTTTTGACAAAATGAACATTCTAAAGTCTATTGAAACCAATATACAACTAAAAATATGATAGAAAATAATTGAATTCCTTTAAATTGATAATTTAAGCTAATGTTGCTTTAATAAATTTCTCAATCTACCTTAATGACAGTATAATACTGGGTATGGAAAATTAGCTTTCCACCTCCACAACAAAACTGATGAAAAAAAATCTTCTGGTGACAGTAAAATGGAACCAAGATCAGACTAAACATTAATGAATACATGGATTGATAAAGATATTATAGTGAACACAATGTACATAATTTTATTAAGTTATATTAAGTTATTTTATTTTAGTTAGTTTTTTTAATGATTAATAGTCCAAAATGCTGGTTTAGCTGTCCGTTTTGGTGATTTATGATCCACAGAAATACAGGCTTATGCTTTTTCTTTTTGTAAGGTTTTTACTGGAAACACTGACAGGGACACGGAAGTCACCAATATGTTCTCTAGTCCTGTATATGCCCAGTACATCCGTATTAAACCACTTACTGTTCACGGTTGGATAAGCCTACGATTTGAGGTTCTCGGATGTGGAGGTAAATGACAAATCATAATAATTCACATTGTATACCTAAATTTACAATAAAAATTATACATACATTATATATATATATATATGTGTATGTATGTATGTATGTATGTATGTATGTATGTATGTATGTATGTATGTATGTATGTATGTATGTATGTATGTAT
>JAOTQE010003681.1:0-11322 GCA_025631205.1 Nesometra sesokonis
GTTTTGGATGGAAAATTAAGTTCCCCAGTAATGGCGGCGACAATAGAGGGCGCCATTCTTCTCGGATTGGTCTATAATGACAAAAAATGAACAATTGTGGAATACTGCTTTGAGACACCCCTTCTTTTGCTTGCGTACAATAGAATACAGAAGAGGATCCAGAATTTTGTGAAATGGGGAGCGAACTTTTCCGCTGGCGGGCATATCTTTTGCACTTTAAATTTAAGCAACAAAAACATGGGTCATTCGCGCTCCTTTCCACCCCCTCCATTTACGTGGTATTTTGTCGGTTTTTCATTGGATTTGTGGACATTTTGAGGCGCCGCACGTTATATAAGAGAGGGGGGGGGGGCACATGAGCTTTGGAGAATATAAGAGGGTGCAGGCGCTGAATGTACTCCCTTCTAAATCTGTCCATGGAATACAGTATCATCCCTTATGTTTTAACTACTTATAATACTAGACCATATTTTAAAATTTCTTGCACATGAAATACAGGCCCTTTAATCATAGCTTCAATAATTATTAATAACACAAATGTCAAGGCAATCAAATAAAATTAATGTGTCCCAGGGAATCTAATTTTCCTTTTTATAAAATCAAAATACATACATATATTATTATTCTTGTCAACTCTAAGGTATTACAGTATGTGCATGGGTCTCACACATTTGGCTTCAAAAAATTATTTACTTGAAAACACAAATTTATCATCATTCTAATGACATTTAGATTTTTTCTTTTTGGCATTTAGAGATTATGCAAAAAGAAAAAAAAATCTGATAAGAAGATAACTGTAAGTTCTTTCTCATAATCTTTTAAGCTTCACTTTAAAAAATAATATAGGTCACTTGTTAAAAGACTAAGAAATTTTACAAAAAGTGCATTTGAAAGAGAGCAACAATTCTGGCATGGTTTAAATGAGAAAAAGCTGGAAGAAATTGTGGGAGATATTGCTGCAGTGGTTTTGAACTCAAAACCGTATCATGGCTATGAAGTATCAATCACTATTACCACTGGTTTTGGCATTCCTACATCACACAGAAAACACCACAATGTTACCATAACCATGCCGGAATTATTGCCGGTCTAAACCCTTTCACATCCGGTAATATAACGGTTTCCTGTGTGAAAGGGTCCGAGCGAAAGGTGTAAAATCAGCAGTCTTAATAATGTAGGTTTCCAACTTTGACGTTTGTTTTACGTAAGCAGGCATTTTCACTGTGGAACCTTTTATACACATTAGGCATAAGGCAGTGACGGTAATGTAACGGCAATATGTCTAGGGTCTAAGGTGGTCTAACAATGCTGGCACTGTGCCGGCATTGAAGGGAAAGTAACCTTTCACACTAAAGCCGGCATTCGCGAATTACTACAATATTTCCAGTTTACAGTTCTGTGTGATAGGTGTCATAAAGTATGTGAACACCTTCTCCAGGCACAACATATTTTAAAGGGACATATACAAACTTTACTTTGTAGAATACGGCAAATAACATTCTTTTTTTTTGCTTGACAAACTGGAAAATGGGAACAGGCCCACATCTAACTTGCTCTACTTGTTGGGTGGTGCCCTCCCTCTCAGGGGCATTGCCTGCTGTGCATCACCATGTTTTTTTTATACAGTTAAACTTCCCTGTGCGGACACCTCCTATAACAGACACTAATTCAAAAATGTTTTTTTTCTTCTTGTCTAATCAATGCATTTGTTACCTCTCGTAAGGGGACACCTCCCACAAGCAGATGTGGGCACTTTTTGCCTTCAAATTTAGAATTTTTTGTATGTAAATTTACCTCCCATAAGCAGACATCCCGGAAAATTTAGTGATTTTTCTGTACAACAAATACAGATTTCTGTACAAAAATTGTCCTTAAACTGTAATCTTAAAAATGATAAACAATAATGTCTAATGCGATGTCTAGAAATTTGAAAGGCCATTTGTATTCAGAAGGCCTTGAAATGTGAGACATAAGGGCGTTTTACATCTTTGGTCCTCTATTGGCTGAAATTCTCGTAAGCGGGCACCTCCCATAAGCAGACACTTATGGGAGGGTATCCACTTACGAGAGGATTAAAGAAAAAACAACACCATCTGTGGTTTGCGATGTCATTTTGTCACTTTTGTTTATGCAGTATAACTTGCATAATAAACCAGATAAGCTCAAGAAAGTGTTTAAATAATCATAATGTTAAAGTGAATCAAAGGGTGTATTTCCAGTGAGAAAAAATAACGGTGATTTTAAACATTTGTTAAAAAGCACATCTTTTTTCCGCACTAGAAATGACTCTAAAAATTAAAACATGGTTAAAAACATGTTCAAAATTACTGTGAGGTCTCACCACAAAATGAGTTGAAAATGGGTCTGAAGTCAAATTTTTGAGAAAATTATGTTTAATCAATTATCAGTATTATGGTACTTATATTTCATTATAATATACTTTTTAGGTCAGTTTTCATGCAAGAAAGTATCTTTCATGCAGATTTTCTGATTGTTTATTTTTTGATTGCTTTATTTGTGATTTTCTCAAAACTGCGTTTCCATACATGGAAACTTCCAATGCTCATATCTTTGGATCTACTTTTCCAATGAATATCATTTAAAGTGTAGATTACAGCTTACGGTATATTGTGCTCTATTAGAAGGTACCAATGACTCAATTTCAGATTTTTCTACCATGAGACTCATTTTGTGTTGAGACCTCACAACTGTGTTTTAACCCTCATTTCCTATAGGGTTGGCAATAAAAAAAAACATTTTGCGCAATACCATTCAGTTATGACTTGTCACCGACACGAATTAACATTTCATTTAATAACAAATTCTTCAGTGGGTCGCGCCTGTAACAATTCTATACGAAATATAGACAAATGAAATAGCAAAATTTTCTGTTCAGAAATTGAGAGAAGAAAAACATGGACACCATTGTAATATTAGCGCAAGTGAAGAATGACAGCCTGTCGAATCGGGAGAGAATGTCCTGTCCCCGGACGATGGGCCCTTGTGTTTTATATGATCGCCAGTGTGGGAGACAAATTTTGGAAGATTGGGGTACGTAGAACAGGATTAGAGCAAGATCAACTTTCATTGACGATCATAAAATAACTCTGTCCAGCTACACTACTTACATTACGAGTTGTGCGAGTTGTATGGCCGAGCTGTTAAGGAAGGGGAACCGTGACTCAAAGCAAAAACAACAGCATGGGTTCGAGGCCCGCTCGCACCATGGTTCTGGTGGTGGAACAAGACTTCTCGGATAAGGACTATAAATCATAGGCCAGTGTACACAGACAGCACATGTGCACTATAAAAAAAAACCCAGAACATCTTTCGAGATAAGTAGGAGGTTACCCCGGTGTACTGGTCCATACATCCCCTGCTGTGGACAGAAGAATGTAGCGACCGTTTTTCGGGCAGCAGGACACGATGGGACCCTTAGGGGCATAGAAAGTCATAGGAATGTATAACATCTGGTCCACAGTGCCTTGAGACTTTATTGTGTAAGGCGCTATATAAAAATCCTATTACTATTACCATGTTTGAATTGCTGCACTTTTTCATTAGAATTTCATATGAATTTAACCCTTTTTTAAAAGCACATGTTTTCTGGTGTTTAACACTAAAAACACGTCCTTACATAGTACGCGAGATAAGCTCAAGAGAGTGTTTAAATAATCATAATGTTTAAAATGAATCACATAGAGGAACCAAGGATTTACTTCTAAATCTGTTGCAATTACCTATATACCATTATGCTCACAAAACGTAATTACATTCTGCTGATTAGGTGCAATTAAGGAAAGTAATTGAAGAGCTAAATTAATAATCTCAAAGATTCGCACTTCTTAATGAATTGGCTATCTAAGAATAATTATCGTAGTATGCAGCAGTGGAGACGTATTTCTATGCAATGTTTGTTGTTCTTCATCCTACAACATTCATAGATGTACACTGGGACGTGTAATGTATACGCCAACATTTTCCAATGAAAGCATATCTAGCGCGCATTGAACAGTAAAGACGATAAATTTATTCACACGTTTGCGACTCCCACTCCAAATTGTACCCACTGGACCAATAAACAGCATGCATCTGACATTTAAATGATCACTGAAGTAATGGGTTACAAACACGCCCATTACTTCTGTGTAACATGCCCTTAGTAATTAGTATTGAAAAAACAAAAGATACTGGTGTACTTATATTTTTTTGCAAACAACAAATAGTCATTATTATAATATGTGTTATACAATCGATAAATGTGATTATAGGCTTTGAATGACAGAGAACTCAAATTCTTAAATTCCATGCCGACTTCGCGAAACTTGGTATGCAGGAGGGTTTTTTTTTTAAACTATGGCCTACTTTAAACTTAGGCCTACCAGAGCAGGTGCGGATCCAAGGGAGGGGGCCCCAATGGACCCGGGCACCCCCTTCTGAAACCAAGAAGTATATTTTTTGCACAATTTTGGGACGCTAAAATTGCACCAGAGAGCATCTTTAAAGAAAAATTTTCCTGGGCCCTAGGCGGGCCCTGGAACCACATCTATTGTTATCATTTTCATGTTAAAACCTCATACCTGGGCATGTCCAACTTGGCATTGGGCCCCCTCTTTCTAGCTCCGCTGGATCTGCCCCTGCACAGGAGACAATTTTCACAACTCTCGCAAAAAAATGAGCACCGAATATATTATAAGGCAATATTGGTATCTTTTTATCAGGCAATAATTCAGAGCGTGCTAGTTTTTAGCATTGTGTGTACCTATGGTAACTACTCAAAATTAAATAAACAAAAAATGGAAAAAATTAAGAAAGCAGCTCAAAATTGTATTGGTATGGAACTAGAGTTGGTCGAAAATATATACATAATATATATGTTAAATAAGTTAAAATGTATAATGAATGACAATACACATCCTCTAAATGGAGAATTTAATTACAATAGGTCCGGTTTAAGGTTATGTGTGCCAAGCTCTCACCATGATCGTCACAGAAATTCATTTGTACCAAATGCTATACACTTATTTAATAAGTCCACAGTTCGCCGGTTTGAATCATAAGTACATTGTGTACTTTCAAGTGTTTTTAATCGTTTTAAACTTGTATTATATGTTTTGTTATATTTGTATACACGCCAATGGAAATCAAATTTCCAATCTGTCTCCTAATGCGTTTTGGACCAATAAATATTATCTTATCTTATCTTATCTTAATTAGTAATATGCTTGTCACATTGCTTATTCTCTCTCCATGGCTGACTGTATGCTAACTCTCACGCACAATGTGCGAGTTTCACTCATGGGCTTCTAGTTTTAACATCATCTCCCGCACACATCAATTTTCTCGCGCATTATCCAAATTCCATGCACTATTTTCCTAATATGAGACAATAGAGAGCAAATTACAAAGAAGAAATTTGCAAATAACCATTTTTTCTTTTTTTTTGCTAATTAATATTATTTTTAATAAAGCAAAATACAAAGAAACCCAAAACAGTGGGAAAATGGATGAAAACCACAACTAATTTACAAATACATAACTTTCATTTTTGCTTGATACACTAAAATCGGGAAAATAGAACCTAGCGGTGGAGGCGGGAAATGTCTCAGCCATTGCCATAAAAAAAGTTTAACAGGTTTAATCTGTTGATTGATAGAAAAAATTGAATGTGAGCCAGAAGGATGTCCCACTAGGATGGCTTTCTATAAAATGATAAGTTGGGTAAAGGTTTTTCCTGTCGATCGTAATCCCAAAAAAAGTGATTTGATAAGGATTTTCACAACAATCGACAGGAAAAGGGTTCGCTTTTGACGTTAATTCTGATGTCAAAAACTTAATGATGTGGATCGTTGAAGTTCAACTGAGTTCAACTTTAATGATTTTGTTAAAAACCATAGGGTACTTACAAGGTAACATTGCCCACGGCAAGAATTAACTGGTTTTGGGCCTAGAAATAAATAACACATTTTGTTTAACTTTTACATTCTTGGGAATTGTAACTTGCTAAAAATAAAGTATATAATGAGATGATAACAAAATTGTAGTCGGAAAAGTTATTCAAATGTGTTTTATGGTAATATTAATTCATTGCGAAGGCTTATGAATTTTGTTGTGCACAGAATAGAAAAAAGCAAAAATAGAGCAGTCCAGCGTGATTTGAATTGTATTGCTAATTTTTAAAATTTGTTTATAAGGGTTCAAAACAGCGTTTCAGATCAGTGTTTTCGGAATAATGATCGGTATGAAACAGGCTTTACGGAATAACTTTCCCAACATCTCATGACAACAAAATACTGGTTGCACAGCAACCAAAATTTAAGAAACCGTAGCCACACGGGCAACAAGTTTGTAAATTAACAGTAGAATAACCAAACTCAATAGAGTTATCTAGGTTACTGTTCAAGGTGTAGTTCAGAACTGTCAACACCCAGTTACCCTTCAGTATATCCAAGGACACTTGCACAACATAGAGTCTACTTTTCAATAAAGATAGTGAAAGGTAACTAATCTTGTTAAATATACTGAGATAAACTAATGTATAGTTATGGAAGGCTCAGTAGCATAATGAAATTTAATATATAAGTAATCGTGACGCTATGGGGGTAGAGCCCCCTATTGGGGGACCTTTGCCCCGTCGGGGAGAACCTGTAGAGGGCGAACCTACTTTGTAATAGAGCATCCTGTGTGGTAGTTGGAATAGTGTACAGGTGTATAGTGTAAAAGTTGTTTGGAACAACAATCATTTTATAAATGGCTTACTTGAATGGCAAGCAAACATTTAAAAATTGCGAGGTCTGAATTATACTATACGCTGGCCAGGTCTCTGAGATTCTCTGTCTGTACATACTCCTACATAGATCAGGAAACAATTTTTCTGATTTAATTAGCCTCAAAAATTGGTAATTCACTGATATAATCGAAGACAAGCTGTAATTATCTATTTTAGACTAGTACATTAACATGAGTAGGAGGCAATTTCAGATCATAGTTGCACTTCTTTGGTAATTGTGTTTCCTAGAAGAAATGTTAATTCCATAAATAACTTTTAAAACAAAGGTCAGAATCATATAAGATCATTGTCACCTGGGTCAGTTTTTTTAACTCTCTAAATATATGCTAAGGCCAAGCAAACAAGTCGATCCCACAATAAGACGCGGAAAACTGAACACAGTATAGTTAAAAAGAAAGTTAATCGTTAATATCTTTGTACATGCGTTCCAGCATTAGACTAATATTATTATTTAAAGTGTGAAATACAACTACATTTAAAGTGATTAAGCCTAAGCTAGCAGCAGTACGGTAGTCGGTCAGTGTCACTCCCCAACTGTTCTTGCACTATCCAGCAAACCCGGGCTAATAATAGCCCATTCTCCAAACGTCTAGGTAGTATATACTACATATGTACAAGGCGATTGAAGTGCAGCTACTGATCAGCTATACAAGCAAGATCAGCGACGGTATGAAGCAATTCTGCGTCAAGCTTTACTTTTATAGCGTTAACATCACCTGCTAGGCAAATTTCATATTTCTGCGACTACGCCTGATAGGTGAAAGTCACCAACCATAGCCTGAGGCGTTATTCGCAATTTGCAGACAGACAGACAGACATTTTTGAAAAGCTGTTTATAGAGATGCTTTCCATGTCTAAAAAATATCACATCTCTGGTCAGATCTAATTTCCAGAATTGATGCGGGTATGCAGGATTTTTTTTATTTTAAAAAAATGGTACAGAAAGTAATATTTCAAATACAGTAAAATTGCCTAGTTGAAGCCTCAAACTGTAGGTGGCGCTATTGCGTATACGGAAAAAAATATTGATGCGGTAGGTCTAGATTGCCACGCGCCGACCTGAGACCGTTTTTCTTTTCTGACCTAACAGCTTCATGCCACTCATAATTATTAAGTATATAGCTATCATAATTTTTAATAAGATGATGGCATTTGTCAAATTGAAATATACAAATACCAAATATATACCTGCCAACGCGCATTATGCGCGAGTTTCACGTATTGGAGCCTATTTTTGACGTCTCAAGCATAAACAATTTTTCTCACGCATTAGCCGTTTCCTCACTTATAAACAGCTATTTCAGTAGTTTTTCTCACGCATAAGACAATAGAGAGCAAAGTACGGTAAAAACGGCCACAAAACAGAGGTAATTTAGGCAGAAAAACGGCCCCAGAAAATGGCCAAGTGGCGTTTTTTGGTTATTTTTTGCTTTTTTTTTTGCTTGTCAGATCGAAATGGGAGAAAATGTGGTCCAGTACTGGTGGTGGGGTTTGTCTCACGCATTGGGGCAAAAAAAAGTTGGCAGGTATACAAATACATATTAATAAAACAAAACAATGATTGTGAAAGTGTTATTTGTAAACTATATTTCTTATTCTTATGTAAATTTTGACATGTCAATTTATTTGAGTGAAGCCCCTTTCACACAGAAAATACTGCAATGTTCAATTTTAGTGTTTTTCCTCTTATGATTCCAAATTTACCTCACCTAAGTATCATATAAGTTATTTTGTCAACTGAAAAATTACATATAAAGACACATACATCAAAACAGTAAGCAATTAAAGTATTAAGCAAACAAGTAAGTTTTGAGTTTCCGTTTAAATGTGGATCTTAAATGTGGCAGAGCCAAGCCAAATGAAGTCGGAAAATTGAAAACTGAGTTTATTATAGATTATAAACTCCACGTTATTATCTTTAACAAGCAAAAAAAATCAGTTTCATACGATGTTTTCTTGCAAAGTTATGAACAATTGAAGTTCGATCATTTAAAATGCAAGTTTTTAGAAAACTGCATTTGAAAATTGTTTATTAGTATACATTGACTAAGCAAGGTCATTTTAAATTGCATTTTTAAACTTTTTTTCATATATCTGAAAATTGCTAAGATAGTATGAAAGTTGAATGTATGAACTGTATATTTTGATATGAAATAAAATTTGAAAAAATTGGCCATTTTTAAAGTTCTGCCAATTGTCGAAAACAAGCATATTTTGCGATTTATGCCTCATTTGGTTTGGCTCTGCCACAAATGTCCCTTAAAAGTTGTGACGCAAAAGGCTTGAATATTATTCTAGAAAGTAAACATCTTAAATCATCATAATCCACCTGTAATGTTATTGAAATAAATTTTGTCGAACTACAATGACACAGACTAAACTTCCATAATGTACTACAGTACTGCTAAGGTAATGTATTTGCCTTCTGGAATGAAATCAATCATTTGTCACCAAGCTTAACGCTTATAAAAAGATATTGGCAAAACAAAGCAGGTAATTTGTGTTGTAAAAAAACTAAATTAAATTTTATTTTAAAATCATGACATGCCCATAAATATATAGGCCAATCAGGCAGAGATTTGGAATCATGACACGAAAAAAAAGCTGGAAAAAGGATCATCTGAAGTCTAATTATTCTTTGTTTAAGTTTAGATGGCGCCAAAGCATCAACAGTATTAATTATCAGTATATTTATATTACTGGTCTTGAACATGTCTACTGCTCTAGGAACTTGTTTCCATTCTCCAATAAATTTTTATTCCACTATATATATGCATGCAACACAAAATTTAGATTAGCTTTTATTACTTTACATCTTATTAAAGGCTTTAGGCCTTGTGTGTACTGTATGTGTATATATGTATGTTTACACTATATATAACTAGTCAATTTACCCGTCCAGTAAACATTGACCTTTGACCCCATTCTCGTAACCTTGACCTGTAACCCCGTGACTCATCATCGGCAATTCTGGTATGAACCTACATACTTCCACCAAGTTTGGCCAAGATGAGACCAAGGAGTAGCGAAAAACAGTTATTTGACCTTTAACACCAGTGACCTTGGCCTTTCCAAAAAAATAATCCCTTCAAGGTCAATTTTGCAATGAACCTACATCCTACCTGGGAGGAGTAGAGGAACAAACAGACAAACATTGTTCAAATTAACTTATGATTTTTTGTTTACTATTGGTACCGCTATTTTGTCAGCATTGAGTGTTAAAATTTTAACTGTTTTTTTTTTGTTTAATTATAAACCGAATATAAGAAAATGGAAGGACCAAAAACACAAAACAGAGCAAATAGCTTTTTTTTTGCTTGTCAAGTTAAAAATTGGGAACACTCCCACTTCATTTGGAATCGTGCGCTCATGCCTCTTTAGCTGAATGCCAGATCTGCTCTGGATAAAACCAGCCATGCTCACTCTAAAGCCGGGTTTCACTGCGTCTTGTGACAATTGTACGACGCTCGCACGACCAAACCGTCACTACTTGAGTGTGTGGTTGCCAGATGTGAAAACAGCCTTCTACTGGTCAGCCGACGATTAGACCAATAGAAGGATTTCCCTGTTGAATCACTATAAAACCGTCGGCCGATGAGTGGAGTAGGAGTCTGGCAACCACAGACACAGGGAGCGACGGTTTACCATCATATGACCGTCGCACAACGCAGTGAGTGCCCGGCTTAACCAATCTCTAATGGAGTTCTTATTTAGCTAAAAAAAAAACTTAATTTTTTGCCGAATTGGCTAAATAAAAATCCCCAAAAATTCTCCATTTTGTAGCCATTTCTATTGGTTTTTATTATTTATAAAACTCTGGCTAAAGAATTCATAATTTGGCTAAACAAAATCAGCAAACTTTTGCCCGTTTGGCTAAGAAAAAAATTACCCTAGCGTTAGTGTAAACCAGGGTATACACAATATTTCAATTCATGTCATGTGTCTGTTGAAAAATTCAGCTGACTCAGCCAAATGCATTCACACATTAAGTAGTAATAAAAAATGATCTATAATATGCATTAAAATTAACAATCACAATAAAACTATATTATAGTTTATTAAAACATGATGTAGAATGCTTTAGGAAATGGGTTCAATAGTGTGGATCTAGATTCCAGACAACTGACTTATACCATAAATCCAATAAGCGCCATGGTGATCAAACATTTCTTGGAGTCTATTGTACGGTGCTTATCAACAATGTGGGTACACTATTTTAGTAGTCTATGTATAGAACCAACTTCTTTGTAAACATTTATAAAGATATGAATGACTGTATAAAATGGCAAGTCTATTCAATATAATCACAACTGCAATGTTTTCATGTTTTCATATTTGCTTTTTTAATTAGTATTTTAATGTTGGATCGTATAGCTTTTTAGCTGATCTGCTACATAGCAGATCAGCTATTGTTACTGTACGAAATCATCATCATCTTCATCAACATCTTTTTACTTATTAGCTGATCTGCTACATAGCAGATCAGCTATTGTAATTGTAAGAGATCTTCTTATTAGCTGATCTGCTACATA
>JAOTQE010003692.1:0-23000 GCA_025631205.1 Nesometra sesokonis
CGATTCCGCAATTATTCGTCCCGGAACGCACAATTGCGGGACCATTCCGCAATTGTGTTGGCAGTGTAAAAGGGGTATTACTCGAACGATTCAGTCACCATTTAACTTGTATACTGTGACAAAGAATTTTTAGTAAACGATGAAAATGACGTCATAATCAATAAAAACATTAGAATTTAGAAGTTCTTGACGTAATTTGATTTGATTTGTGAAAATAGCGTTTTCCTTAAATACAAAAGAAAGGTTCATTATGTTGTAGTATAAAAATTTCTCAAATTTTTATAATTTCTATAGAAAAAATGTCTTTGACGTGTTTTTTGTACTCTAGCGATCGTTATCGCTATAGAGTATAAACAGGCCTTTACAACTGAAGTTAATTTAAATAAACCATTATTACCATATCAAATATATGCCAATATCTGGAATAAGACAAAAACGAAAGATAACTTGATTGTTAAGAAAGTCTTATTGTATATTTTAGAAACCTTATCATTACAGATAGACATAGGACTACTGATTGTATATTCCATCTTCTTTCATGAATTTTTTTTTAAATGCATATTCAAATCAATGACATAAACGCCATCGTGACAGTACTCAATATTTCGACAAAAATTAGATTATGTCATCATCAGGACTTTTTTCTTACCTAAATAACATATGCCTATACGATTTTAAATTATAAAAGTATGGTACCCTTATAAAAGATCTCTTTCAGAAGTTTAATGTTATGTACGGTACTCTCTGTTTATATTTCATCAGGTTGGATTAAATCGGACAAAACGAATTCGTACATTTTAAGTATCAATTTTGCACATAAAATAAATTATGAAATTCTTCTATTTAGCTTATTACTAATGCGTCTTTTTTATATTATCTGCTTTGAATATTTATGAGAATTTTCTGAATTGTTCTAAATAATAATTAATGAAAGGTATTGATTTGTAGGAGAAACGGGCTAACTAATAAAATATAGCACTTAACTCGTGCCAAGGCTTTAGGCGGTGAGAATAAAGAGTGTCTTGACCCAAGGATCTCAGTCCATATCCCCTCAAACCATTACAGTTAATCAATGCGTACCTAATATAGAGTATGATAATGAATAATCTAAATTTAAAACAATAAAGTATTGCCGTAGACTAATTTAGAAGGATGTTATCAGGATGCAGTGCGATATTGATAGGGCCTCAATATTGTGTTACCAAAGCACAGGATTTTGAACAATTGGGTTCTGTCGGTTGAGAGTTCCTTCCAGTGGGCCCCATTATTATTGTTGTCTATAATTTCATCAGTGATAACACGAAGAGGCACAAACTGTTATGCGCGCGTACAGAAATGCGCGTAAAAGGACGCGAAACGCGTGCGTGTATTGATTAAGAAATATGAGCGTCTGCAGTTTGTTTCTCTACGCGCGCCTTTTTGTACATAGAAAACTCACTATTTGTGAGGCAAATCTACGAAATACGAAAACGAAGACGGCCGGATACGTCACACTTCCATTTTAAAAACTATTTAGTAACTTACAGATACAGATACAGATAAACTTTATTTCATCCTTAAATAGGAAATTCACGTAGTCATGAACGCTCTCAAAAAAAAACTACCTCATAAACTTATCACTATAATAACGTACAACTTGGGGATAAAGGAATCATGATAACGGGTTGTACGTGCCTTGATTGATCTAAGTCTACCACTTCTCTCTATAAAGTTAGAGATAATTATAATAGAATTAAGAGGATGGGATGGATCATCCATAACCGCTTGTAACTTACTCCCATAGTCCAGTTTTTATGCATTTTTTACATGCATTTCTTACATTTTCGGGATAATTTTATGTATTAAAAAACGATGTATTTAAAAAATATGATTTTGCATTCAACGGCGGGGAACCCGCCACCTACAGAATGGAAGAACATTGAAATAAGAACAATAATACAAACAATAACATACATATACAGTAAAAGTTTTAATAAAGGATTCACAAGATATATCAATAGAATTATCTTTGGCAACAATCGAATTATACAGCTTAGGAAATCTAGCAATAAAGTCTGTTTGGTATCATTAGTGAGGTTACGCAAATTTACGAAATACGAAAACGAAAACGTCACACTTCCATATTTGAAAGGTACTAAATGTATTACAAAATATATCAATTTTTCCACCTATGAATCGTTGATGATCGTCCTAAAATATTCACCAAATGTGACAGATAGGCAAGGTGTTCTATTCAAACGTTACAAAAATTTATGACGTATCCGTTTTCGTTTTAGTATTTCGTAAAGTTGCGAAACATCGCTATTGACTCAGAGAGTGGAACAAGAGCATTCAATAAATTAGAAATAGATAGACGCGAACGATAGGTTTTAACTAATAAGCCGTACAGTGAGGTAAGATCATGACCGTAAACTCCGTTAGTACAATTATAAAAGAAACCTGAGTCTAGGTAGTTCACCCTCTAACTCAAAGTTGGGAGATTGATAAAAGTGGATGGAATATTACATGTAGTTAGCAAAAAGTTTGGAAAAAAAATGTCGATCTTAATTTTCGAAATTAAGTTTCGTTTGGGCTTTAGCAGCACATGCATTGTTTTAGACCTAATATTGATATTATAATTGCAAAAAATGCTAATTGTATAAATCCACGAAGCGTTTTGATCGAATGTCATGTAGGTTTTCATTTCATTTTTGGGTGTAAATGTTAATACTTTTAAATTGACAAAAGTGGGAAAAATAGTACCTACAATTTTATCCACAGTATAAATATGTACTGTACTATAATTATAACACCCAGTGCAGAAATATGATTAAAAAAGCTATCATAGCGAAAGCATGTTTCTCTTGTCAGCTACGGAAATGCATTAGATTAGCTGGCGGTTATTATTTCGTTAATTTCGTAACTAGTGCTTTAAGCTAACAACTGCCTGAATTCACTATTTTTGATGGATTATTTCTTAATTTTCATTCGATTAACTTTATTAATAACCCTTAATAGAGTTGAAAATTACTGTCTATCATATTATTGTTTATATTTTGTTTGATGGATCGTTTAGAAATGCATACAAAGTAATAATATAAGTTTTTATAATTGTGGATGAAAATATTGTTTTTAACCACAGTATTTGATAATTATAACTTTAAAAATAATGTAAAGTGTTTATAATTTTTCTTATTGCCTGGTCCTAAAGCAATAAATTAGTAACATGATATAATATACGCTGTGTCACTTTAAAAGCGCGTACTTGGTATGTAATGCTACGGGGATGCACCGGTAGAGAACAGTGGCGGTGCCAAATTTTATCCAACAGCAACGTAACGCCCCCAACAGATAGGTAAAAAGTCCCTACAGGGAGGTAAAAACCGTGCTTTAGACGGGAGTTTTTGCCCTGTGTACACTCTCAAAGACAAATTTTCCCCTGATGAAACCTACAATTTCTCCTCCGAGCGGAAGAAGTCTATGTTCCCCTTAGTACCGCCACTGATATAGAAAGCAGGGACGTTCGTTCCAAGTGGTGTATCTATGTGCCACCTTTGTAGCAAAACAAACAAGAAGATAAAGGTGATAAAACCCCTTTTAGAGAAATAACCTGATCATAATTGATGATGATGATGATGATAATAATAATGATGGTGGTGATGATATTTACTACCTATTAATTAATAGGTATTAATATTATTATTAATTTTGATATAATAAACAAATGTAACACTTTGTTAAGCAATATTACGATTTAATTAATTCACCGGTGATTTACACTTCATATCATTCAATAATTCAGGCATACTTTCCGCTGCATTTTGAGATTGAAAACATGATAGCTGCGTACTTTTGCTTGTACATAGAATTTATATAAATAACGGTTTATTCATTCATTCTTGACAATCAAATCTATTCACATTAATTCTCCATTACCTTATGGGTATAACACAGACCTCACCTTGGGAAGGGTCTATCTACTAAAAATGAATATTATGTTTCTTGAAACTCACGACTTTTACCTTAACCTTGCTGAAAACTTACCAAATTACGCCTTTGGGTTATCAATCTTTATCATTGCTTGGATCTTCGGGGTGATTGTTCTTCCATAATTAAGTACAATACTGATGAATCTGTTATCATTACCTTATGAGTTTTATTTGACTCAGTGAAGTGTGTGCGTCGTCTTAAAATTAAATCATTCAGTTCTGTATCTGTTTCTTTATTTTCTTGAATTGATGGAACGTGGCTCGAGGTGGTCGGAAAAAAATTGGACCTCGGGTGGGATGTTACATCGTAGGAAAATCTACATTATGGAGATTGTACAAACGTTCAAGAGTTCATCTAAAAATGGACTGTTTTGAGAAGCTCGGAATTCGCTTCCAATTGGCTTTGGCTCTGCCTCATATCGCTTGCTTCGTAGTTAATGGTAACCAAAAGTATTTACTAATCACTGACAAATGATTTTTGTAGTAATAGGTTATAATTATGAAACGATAATAAGATAGCAGTACACATTTAAGAGCCAAAACATGCTTTTTAAAGATTTCCTAATTGGCTGAAACTTCATCAAACTATCACATTATTTTGAACCTGGGTTAACCTGAATTAAATTTGGAGATTCTTTTTACAACCTGCACATTAATTTCGTTTGCGTTGTTTCTTCACTGAAACCTATATTACCTAAAGCTCAGTCCAGCCTATCACATTTTTTGAACAAAAAGCTTTGATATGCCTATATGTGGTCACGATGACATCACATAATGACCATACATTGACATATCTTTACCATATATGGATGTATCAAAGTTTTTTTTTATCAAATAAAATTTGATAGCCTGAACCGAGCTTACTGTTGAAACAATTACATCATCTTGAAAATGAAAGCACGTTTGTGGAAGTTACAGTACACTTATGATGTTCTAGAAATTTAAAAGAAAACTAATTTGATTGTTTTCTTTTGCTAAATTGATAGATTATCTTAAGAAACTGTCTTTTTTAAAGATCGACAAGTTCCGTAGGACCAGGGAATAGTTCACTGTTTTCTTGTACGAAGAAGCAAATTAATTTTTAATTCCATAAACGTTCTGGTAATGCATAGCTCTTTTAACATTCACTTACTGTATACTTAATCTGCATTATATCTGAGAAAAAAAACACGTTGATGCCCAACCCATAAGCGATGTGACAGAGATTGAGCGTGCTCTAACATGATATGGTAAAATTGCATCGAAAATAGCGACATGGTGTTCCGGTCACAGAGTTAGCGACAGCCTAGGTGTTCTACCATCTATCGCCCGGAGCTTACGACTAGTAACGAACCAGTACGATTAGGCGATTCTATGACAACTTATTGAGCAGAACGAAATACAAATCTCAGATATCATTCACATCTGAAAAATACAAACATTCAAATTGACATTATCTATCTTGTGTTTGAGTTTGAACTCCTAGTTGACACTCGGGGTTTGTTTCTTTGTAGACAATAGTGAGGTTTCGCAAACTTACGAAATACGAAAACGAAAACGAATACGTCACACTCCAATTTTTGAAAGTTCCTTAATGTGTTCAAAAATATATCAAATTTTCTACCTATGAATTGTTAATGATTGTCGTAAAATACTGACCAACTGTGACAGATATTTAAGGTGTTCTATTCAAATGTTACAAAAATGTATGACGTATCCGTTTTCGTATTCGTATCTCGTAAATCTGCGAAACCTCACTAATGTTTTATTACCAAAGATTTTTCATTGCCAAGAGTAACTTCCAAAAAAAAAATTCGCGCCTGAAATACCGCCATAAAATATCTAACAGCAATAGTTCAAAACCTAAAGTCGTACAGTTTATCTTATAACTGCTGTATCTTTAAAATATTCATCCCATATCTAGACCTAGGCTATTTAATTTACCAAAAAAACAAAACAAAATTGTAAATTTTTAATGAACCTTTTCCGAATTGTAAACCTGCCTTTTTTTTGTATTTTTCTTGCATTTGTATAACTGTAACCTTGATGTCAAGTTCTACTTTTGCATTATTACCATTTGAGAAGAATTTGTTAACAATCAGTTGTTGATATGTAAAACCATGCAATATCGTAGTAGTAGAAATTTAGGAACAAAAAAACTTTTAAGCCTAATTTGCCTCTGTTTAGGGTTAAATAAAAACATAATTTAACTAATTTCTAATAACAATATAGTCATATACAACATCAACCAGATGTATGCTGCAAGATGCCCATTTATTTCGAGATTTATTTTCATAAACTATTATTAATAACAGTTGGTCTATTATTGCTTTGTGAATGACGAATTTAGTAAATTATTAAGAAGGTTATTATAACCATTTATATAATTGTTAGTGAAATAATTCATCCTGATTAAAGCAAAAAAAAAAAGTTGCCACCAAGCGATTGGCACAATAAGTTACGATTATCTCAAGTTCAAATATTTCTTCAACTGTGTTTGTAGCCGGCAATTATTTGTACAGATGATCGTGGTGTGGGTTAGAGGCTTAACACGCCCCAGGAGGTCACTTAGTCTGCCAAAACTAGTTTTTGAACTAATCAAGTGAGAAGCAAGTTTTTGCGATATGTTTCATTACTGAAGCCGTCGAGGTGTAGTTGTTGATAGAAATATGACAAGTTCAAAAGTCGGAGATCAATGACCTCCTCAGGTGAACATTACATTATTTTGTCAGTAACACCGCGAAGAAACACAAGCTGTTACACGCGTGCGTACAGAAATTTGTGCCTGAGACGCAACATCTGTATTTGACAATCACTAACGCACGCGTTTTGCATTTTGTACGCGTCGCTCTGTACGCGCGCGTAACAGCTTGTGTTTATTTGTTGTCATTAATGATAATGATACAGTGTACTTCTCAGCTGCTAACAACAGTACCGACTATCAAGAATCGTTGAGTGTTTAAACATTTAGCTCATGTTTAAAAATAGTCTAAATAAATAATACAATTTTCTAATCATTTAAATGCAATATTCAATGTTGAAATTATGTTACATTAGAAAAAGAGAAAGAAAAGTGTTTCACTAATACATCTGAGTTCCAATAAGAATATTACATTATTATGACAGTTCTTAATTTTGACAACATCGTAATGAAAATATTAAATTCCTGTTAATTCGGAGATTTATCTGGTGCGGTTGTAACTCAGTGGAACTTAATTGCCAATCGTGTGACTCCTTTAAGACATGAAGAATTTTATTTCAATGAGGTTTTCAATAATAATGATCTCAGTGTAATGCGAACTTGATTACTGTTAAACTTATTCGTACGAATGATTTAAAACGATAGAGGGCGTAAAGTAAATGCATGCTGCATAGTTAGAATATACAGTAAAAAAGGCTTTCAAACTTTTAAGGTAGTGTTTGTTGAAAAGTTTGCCAAATTGGTAAATAGATTAATATAAAACTTACCTAGGTAATCTTGAAGTTAAAAAAAAACAGTCACAAAGCATTTACAAATTTGAAACTGAGATTCTTTTAACTTAGATTTATTAACTAAAATGTTGGAGCTGCAATGTTGACACAAATATTTCTAAAGCATAGGTCTGCTTTATTTGGAAAGTGTCTGGTTTGACAAAACAATAACAAAAATCAACGAACATGTCATTACTGCAACACTAAAAACATTAGTTTTGTTGATGGATTACTTGTAAACGAATATTAAGGAAGGAAAAACTAAAATAAATACCACATTTAAGTATCGCTTTTTTATGATACAGAAGCTATTGGTAAATTGATACAGTTATGATACATAGCGCCCGCTGGGGTTTTGATGTGTACCTTCGAGCAATTCATGAAAGGTCACCGATTTTCGACTAGGGTTTTTTTGCCACATTTCCTTGAATTATTTATCTGTTAAGGTCATGTAGATTGATTAATTTAACTTTTTTTTATAATAAAACGTCTCAATAAAACTTAAAAATGTATTGTCACTTGAAAAGTGAAAAAAAAAAAGATTTTGAAAATAACTTATTTTGAAGAAGATATGATATTGACACTAGAATTTAGTTTATTTTAAGGAATATTTACCACAATATTGCAGCGTTATAAGATAAAAATGAACAAAAACATAAGAAATGTTGAAAGTCTCTATAATATAAATCATCTCTCACTGTGAAAATCGTAATTTCAAAATAATTTTTGATGAGTTTTTTTGTCATTTTCAGGTGACATCTCTAAAACATGCTGAAACGGTGTCTCTAAGTTATTGAGATATTTATTGAAATATTTTTGTGTTTATACTTAATATTTTAACACTTTCTTGATATCATATTTAAGATGTAGACCACATTACTGTTTTGTTATTTTTTCTTGTAACATTTATTTTTACTATACCTAATTGGTTATCATTATCATTATTATTATTATAATACTATAATAATAATAATTATTATTATTATTATTATTACTATTATTGTTATTATTATTATTATTATTATTGTATTGTTATTTTATTGTTATTGTATTTTTATTGCCATTGTCATTTTTATTATTATTTTCGTTATTTATTGTTCCTGTGTTTTTGTTGTTGTTTTGTTGTTGTTACGTTGTTATTATAATTAATTAGCAGCAGATCTTAAATATGAATTATAAATTGAGATAGAACGGCAAAATAAATATGAACATGTTGGTGTTTGTTTATTTGACTTGCAGTTCGATATTTCTTTAGAATTATACATGAAGAATATAATAAACAATCGTTAGATTGAAGTTTTTTTATTTATTAATAATAAACTCCATTAATACGTGTTAATAGCTCACTCAATGATTTGTGTAACTTCTACGGAAATCATAATAATCATGATATAAATTAATGCAATTTGTAATAGCCAATAGAAAAAAAAAGAATATCGTTGACATTGGCTTTTAAAACGAACCACTTCACTAAAATGATGGAGATGTCATTTTATTGTAACAATACAATCTATTATCCTCTTAACAAACCCGAAAACAAAGAAAGATTCAATATTCGTATAACAAAGCCGTAAAGAAATATCTAAGAATGACTAATTTCTTTAAAATGATTGTGGTAATCAGTTAGTTCAAAAGAAAGAAACATTGAATTAAGTCATTGCTCACAACATATATCAGATATGTATACATCATATTATTCCTTTTGTGACGAGCTTATTTTTCTTTATTCGTCCATAAAATCGTTTATTCAATCCATCGTATTGGTTATCCGTCATTAATATGCAAATCAGCGCCTAATATACGATCGTGCTATTTAGCAAATTTACCGCGTAATCGCGTAATCACGCTCATGTTTTATTCATATTTCTCTAACTCAGACACAAAAAGAATTTTCTTTTTATGAAATTAATCATTAAGGGATTTTTTTTTTCATTTTGCTCATCTATCAGTAACTAAACTTAGGGAGCGCAATAGTACTTTGGTTAGATACTAAATTGTCTGTAAATTTATGCCAGAATTGTATAAAATGCAAATATTGAATTGAAATAAATCTTTTAGATATAGGTTAGTGCCAATAATAATTAGGATTTGTATACGATTATGATTTGAAATCTTAAGTGCCTCGTGTATACGGCATTAAAATGTAGGTCCAGGGTTGTATTTATAATTCAATGACTTATTTATATAAAATATATTTCAGTACAATAATAATATTATTTTATTATGTGAAAATAAATAAAAGGAAATTATATAATTATTATAATTAATAAAATAATCATTATTGATTGTAAATTATTATATGTAATTTATTTATCCTCGACATAATAAAATATACTAATGTCACAAGAAATAAAAATACAAATTGATTGTAAAGGAGGCCGTGTAAGTTTAATTAGTATGACCCATTAAATGTTAGGTTTGTGACACCCCCCTTTAAAAGATTAATTAATTACTTGCCAGAGTCATAAGAGGAACTTATAAATAATTAAAATATAAATAATAAAATCAGCTAAGTTTACGTCTATTTTATTTACAGTATTATATATGATAATACAAAATTCTAATAATAATTTATTATTTATGTATTTATGATAACAATTATTAAATATTATTAAAAATAATAATAAGCCTATTATAGGATTGTGGCATTAGAATCCAATAAATAATGCATTTAGAGGTCCGTTTTTTTAACGGTGTATATTTGGCATTAAATAGAGACCTAAAGTATACTGAAATGCTAAATTGAAAAAAAAAATAAGAACAAAAAATACACGCGTACAAAAAGTGCGCGTAGAGACGCGAACTGTGAACGCTCCTATTTGTTAATCACTACACGCGCGCGTTATGCGTATCTTTGCGCGACTTGCTATACTGGTACCTGCGCATACACCTCTATATGTTGTCATTGACGAATTATTTAATGAAAATATTAAGCATTAAGAATTCTGTTATCATTGTTAATCGTCGAGCGACTTTTCCTGTTAGCGTCTCATGACATACAGTAAAAATACGTGACTCGAATGCTCTATGTTCAACTCTCATAGATGAAGATGTTTTATATCTTGCTTTGACAATAATTCAAGCAATATCAACACTTTAGTACTTCAGGCAAAGATAAAATATGAATATTTGACATAACATTATACTTACATTATTTAATGTAATCAAAGTTTAATATTTAGATATAAATAATATAATATATGTGTATAAGCCTTTAATGTTAATCATCAATTAAATTGAGTAATATCTTATTATGTAATATTTTGCAACTAATAATGCATCTTTGTTGTGAGAACATATTAGCCTGTACAACGACGGAAGTACCCTAAACTATGGAATGTATAGTAATGCCGCGAGAAAAAAATTTTTTCCTCTATAGTGAATGTCATTTTAATAAATAATGATGCATAAACATGCATGAACTGACAACATATTATTTGTAGGTGATAGGAATAATGGGCCTACAACTATGCGAGGGGAGACTGGTTCCTACTATGTCCCAATACGAATGAGGACTGAACCTACTAGGCCTATGTCCCGATAGAAAGAGAAACTCTGGGCCTACCAAGCCCCGACACGAAGGGGCACTGGGACTTACTATGTACAGATACTAGGACAGATTGGGCCCTACTATGTCTCAATACGAAAGGGGTCTGGGGCCTACTATGTCCCGATACGAAGGCAGACAGGTGCCTACTATAAAAGAGACGGGGCCTACACTGTCCAGATACGAAGTCGAGGAATATATAATAGTTTCCGTATCACAGGGCTATAACAAAGATCTTATAATGTAAAGATAGCGCGCTGGCCGATCTTTGCATGGAATTTCTGTAATGATAGTGTACGGTACGCCACCTACGTTCAATTCTACTCCTTATTTTGTAGGGGCGCTATAAAATGTTCGTTTTATTCTCGTTTTTATAATAGTTATTTATTTAAAATAATTATTATTTGGATTTATTTTCCAGAGGAGTGATACTGAATTTTATATAAATATTAATATTATATTATTAGTATTTAAATAAATGCGTCTATGTTATCAAATAAAATCATTTTTATTCGCAATATTTTCTACCTGCGCGTCAACTGCGCGTTCGTTACTCCTTATTTTGTAGCGGGCGCAATTCCATGGCATTACGCACTGGAATAGGCCAGCGCGCTATCTTTACATTATAAGATCTTTGGCTATAATTTGAAACATAACCTAATGCAACATGGTTTATTAATTTCAAGGGGCACTATTTCGAGTGCTTCTACTTCAGTAAAACGCAACCTCTATTAAGTTTGTTTGCATATTATTCAATTCAATTCAATTCAATTCAATCTTTATTGTCCAAAAAACAAATACAGCGTACAGTTTGGAAAATTGTCATTAGATACAGGACACTACCATATTAAAAACGTCAAAGAACTAGTTTAAAAAGTTATGAATACAGTAATAACAATTATTAAGATTTGTCAAAGATAATACCTATTTACAATAAAATATTACACCATTTAAATAAAATAATTGAAATATTAAGGTTAAACATTTAACATAAAAAAATACTGAGTTTTTTTTAAAAATTACAGATAACAAAAAAAAAACCATACCACTACCTATCACCCGATTGATTGAGAACGAGGATTATGTTTTTGCTTCATAGATCTTGGTATATTGGTACATTATTTGTTATATTGTTTTCTACATTAAATATTGAAATAAAACCAAAATGATGAATTACAAAATGATAATGGAAATGAAGATTGCCACAACTATTTATATAATTAAATTCTTTATTTATGAAATTACATATCGATATCTGTTATAGGCCTATAGAGCCTATAAAAAACAAAACAAAAGAGAGCCCAAACAACGATAGGCCTATTTAAGTTTTATACCGCAATAATATGAAATTCATTTATAACGAAATGTTATACCCAAAGGCACGCATACTCATTACATGATTAAACCATTACCCCTCCCATTGTGAGGGTGAGATTGTCATGTACATAGTGATCTAACCCACCCCGATCTGGCTTGGGGCATTTACATCATGACCTGACTCAACCCACCTGGCTTGGGGCTGCTTCTATCGTGAACGATCCGTCGTACACATGTTCTACGGAAGCAATGTATTACACCGCCCTTATTCTTACACCTGCGTGTGTGGCCTACACTACAATTAATCATAGGAGCCTTTATCATTCACAGCAGACAATCTGTTTCCATCTCTCGATAAGCTTGCTAAATAATCATTAAGTATAATATTCATTAAGATCACAATCAAATTCACAGATATCGTCATTAACACTATGAAGAGTCCAAACTGCTACGCACGCATACAGAAAAGCAGCGCGTAGAAACCAACTTCTGACGCTCCTATGTCCTTTACGTGCCTTTCTGTACGTGCGCACAGTTTACCCTAATAATCTATTTCACTGTTTCAACTGCGCATTTGCAGATTAATGTCAAGTAATAAAACGACGCGCGGCAATTATTTTCCTTTCAATAAGAGCCGCGCGTCGTTTTATTACTTGACCATGGTAACGCAAATGCGCAGTTGAAACCGTGAAATGGCTTATTATAGGCCTATTTCTTTCAATAAGAGCCGCGCGTCGCTTCATTACTTGACCTTGGTAACGCACATGCGCAGTTGAAACCGTGAAATGGCTTATTCACTTCTCAAAACAACAGGCTGGGGATAGTTCTGCATTCCTTGTCAAGGTTCACCTAAGGTGGGAAAATTTGATACTAATACACAGGGCAATTGCTTATTAACCTGTATTTACGTGTCCTCTATATATATTTTGTATTTAGTCATTTAATTAAAGCTTCTGTTTTGGAATATTAATTTTGTTTATATTGCCCTTTATTTTGAACAATAATTTGAACACTGTGAAGAGTTCAACAGAAAGAATCTATAGAAAAAACCCTGGCCCTCTGGCCCTGGAATCATTGTCCTTTGTTTTTCCCATAAAACTCTCATGCTGGTACGTTTTTTAGAAAAAAAATACCCCTTCCTTCCCCCATTCACAACCCAGCGTACGGGCCTAATCAATATTCTCTCAATTGTAAAATTATAGGCCTAGTTATACTTGACACACTCAAGACAAAAATTATTACAAGATACATCCATTCCCACTGAGCAAGTGAGCAACCGAGCGACAACCAAAACGACCGTCCGCCCGACTGACCATCCAGTCCGATGATCAACAGTCGCAGGGGCGGATCCAGCGGAGCTAGAAAGAGGGGCCCGATGCCAAATTGGACAACCCTAGGTACGAGGTTTTAACAGGAAAATGATAAAAATAGGCATGGGTCCAGGGCCCGCCTAGGGCCCGGTAAAAAATTTCTCTACATGTGCTCTCTGGTGCACTTTTAGCTCCCAAAAATTGTGCAAAAATGTTTTTTTTCAAAAGGGGCCCGGGTCCGTCCCCCTGGATCCGCGCCTGAGTCGTTACGGCTAAAGTTCAAACCAATTTAATTGTAAGAATTTTAAAAGTATACACAGTATTTAATATATTTAAAAAAAAATTTAGTTTTGATATGCCTTCCCTAAATTTCAATATATTTTTACTGACTTAATCAATAAATTATTTTTATAAGTAAATAAATGTTTAAAATAAAGTTTATAAATTCAGTGTTGTTCTTTGATACTTGTATTTTGAACACCACAAGTTATCCTTTGTGTGTACCGATACCACTATTGTAAAAAGTGAGCTCAAATAAATTACCGTACAATTATGAAAGACACCATTACCCAAATATTTTGGTCTGCATATATAATTTTTTGACTATAATAGTCAAAATTTACGTATTGTGTTCATTTTTCTGCCTTGAAAATCTATGGATTATTATCCTTAGTTCTCCACCTCCGACTGGCTTTCTCGTAGAGCGTAGCCGCGCTTAGATAGCACGCGCTCGTTACGATTGGTTAACTCCCTGCAGCTATCGTTTTAACGCGTGTGCGGATGCCTCTTTAAGAATACAAACGGTTAAATTGTCCGAGAATATTATCAAAGAAAGGTCTTTATTGTCGCAAGAGTAAATTACCATGCGAGAAGATTTAACGGAAATAGTGTAAATTCTATCGCCTTTTTTAGATTACTGCAAATAGTTTTAATCGTATTTGATGAGTTGGTTTATTAAAAGGCAATAACTATATCGATCATTCAGATAATAGAGAAGTTACCAACATAATAATATTGTATCAGTGTTTTGACAATAACGATAAATCATGTATTAAAGGGGGCTGTGTACTTTTTATTTTATTATCGAATATTGAATTTAAAAGCTAATTACTTTACATAAAGATTGGAGATGTAGGCCTTTTAACCGAAGGAATATTTTATTCACAAGTTGAGAGACCAAAATCCGAAAGGTCCACTAATCAACTTCATGTAAGAAAGTATAATGCATACTCCAAGCACGAGAGAAAGACCAAATTACCTAACATTATATATATTTTCTTTAAGTTTGGCACACTTTAGTAACACTTGGCATGCATATTTATTGATTAGTTATACTTAAAGGCGACAATAACTTTTAATAGAAACTGTGTAATTTTTAAATTTTATATAACAAGAAACATAAGAACTATTGTATATGAACTTCAAATATGTATTGTCACCTAAAAATGACCAAACAATCATCACCATTTTAACTTTTGAATTAACTTGCTTATATCAAAGTTAAGAACATGAAAATTGAACTAGTGCGTTTAAAAACTGTTTTATACGACTTTTACTTGGAGGAATGATTGAAATTATAGAGCCTTTGAGCGTTTTTGATGTTTTTGCTCATTTTTAGCATTATAACTTTGCTATTTTGGGGATAAAATATTTCTTTAATTACAATAATTTATAGTGCCATTGTCACATTTTATAAATTTCTTTGAAATAAGCAAGGTATTTTCAAAATCTATTCTTTTGGTCAATTTTCAAGTCAAGTGACAATTCGTCTTTAAAACATATTCTATAGAAGATCGTTTCCGATCCGAACGAGTTTGTTTCGAGTTCTCTGTCGGCTCACCTTATTCTTTAGGGCGGAAAGTGGGATCGGGTTTATGCGAATTTAATTGCGACCCCTAAAATGGTAATTTCCTCGGGTATAGCATCTCTCTCCATCTTGTTAGTGCCATTGATTATATCGGTAAGTGAAAAGACAATATTTGTGATTGACATACTCCGGGATGCCACTGGATGATTCTAATTCCATTCATATGAGAATCTCAGTAACCCAAGATCCCCCAGGCTTCCAGAATAAAACATCATCAAATACATACTAACTCCCGGTAAAAGCGCCGTATCGTTTATAAAAGATTAGCCTAATACAATGTTGTTTCTTGAGGCTACTTTGTGTAAAATGAACAGGACGAAAACTATCGATCAATCTATTAGGTTTCTGCTTTAGAACTTGCTAGTGCGATTTTTAAAATAGAAATCCGTTCGAATTCTGTCAATTCATTAAAGGTATTAACCCTTAGCAAGATTAAAAGTGAAAATTACGGGGCATTTTTAGTGGTAATAAATCCAGTTTGGCAATCTGACAAACACATTTTGTTTTGTTTTGTAAAAGTTACCAACGGCGATAAATGAATCTTCACCACAACAGCAAAGTGCTATTAATCGTCGTTAGATGCAAATGAGTATAAAAAACGCTGCATGTTTAAAGATTGTATATGTATACTGGGGATGTTGTTAATTTAAATTTGTAAAGGACCGGCTATATTACCTGCTGAAATTTAAATAAAATATTATCTTAGTTCTATATTATAATTATGCTGAGATTGAAGCAAAAATATATACAAATATTTTGAAATAAAAAATTTCAATAAATACTGAAAATATTCATGCCAGTTTTTGGTTGGGTGTTGGAGTACATTGTATATTTTAATTTAAGACTTAAGTAGAAGATATTGTTTGTTTTTCGAATGTGTTTTACTCCCTTTCATTCACCAGAGTTAGGATACATCACACCAATTTGTCACTCTGATGCGTGCCACTTGCCCACTTTTGTTTCTTCTTGAATTAAACCTTCCCACTTCTTCTTGAGTCTTGGAACCATGAATTTAACACTGGCAAAATTACATAAATCGGAGTCTTATATATCACAGAGTGTCATCTATAGATTATGGGACACTCTTACTGTCCCATAATCTCAGAAAAGACATTTCCGTCTCTAGATAATTTCTTCAAAAAGGTTTGGAACCAATTAATACGGTTTCAAACAGATAATAATCCTGTTTTTCCGTACGTTTAGTATTTTCCTGCTTGGTTAACAAAAAAAAAGTGAAATATCAGAACAAGAGACTGACTGTCAAAAGGTACCCAGTGGTTTGGAAACGTATGTAAACGACCTTGTGTATGCATATATGTTCATAACATTTACCATCTACACAATTTCTACAATTTAATGAGGTTTTCAAACATTAATGATATTTGCACAGGTAAGCTGGATGTCGCCGTTGATTTAAAGGCCCAGACAGATATATGTAATCAATGTAAACTACATGTCCTTTCACGGGTTACGTCAAGCAAGGTGAAACATTCAAACAACAAGACATCGGCTAAATGCTCATTTCCATAATCAAATATATAATAATTGAGTCTCAGATATACTTCCCTAACGAATTACCATTTAAGTGCTTGTTAACACGTTCACTATTACTTAAGGATTAGCGCCTCTCTCGGATACTTAAAACTTAAGCCACTTAAATCATGCTTACTAACGTTTGTTTTACATTTTCTGGATTGCTCAGATCTATTAGTGTTGCGGATTAAGTGAGATTCTTTCCTAAATCCTCAACTGAGGACGGAACCCATTCAATTGTAGTACTTTCTTCAACACATCTTCTGAATAAATCCGTACTCTCTGCGGCTTCACACTAGAAGGCACAGTTGTATTCATTCCATGTTTTCTCAAACCTAAATCTTGCTTTAAGCTTTTCTATTCGAAATGGTGTAACTTGATTTAATTGATTGTAATTCATCCGAAAGGTTTATGATTGTTAAATTTGCTTTCTGTGTGGTACATCCACAACTAATTTACTGGGCAATACTAGTATTAAAAACCACAATTAAAAATCTACACTATACTAGTCTCAGCTAATTGTGTATGTATGTCGTCTGGTCTAAACGTCACTAGGGCATTTGTATCCTAGCTTTCAAACTTAAAAAGTTGCAATGGATTGATCGTTGTTCATACTTTTAGTTCTGACTCGGAGATTCAGAACTACCTGCCTGGTTAAGTAAGTAACTAGGTAATGAATCTTGTTTTGACGAAGAATGGAAAAATGAGGGCGCTCGATTGCATAGTCAGATTACAAATTCGTTTCTCTACCGATTGATCAGTCGACAAGTGAGATTCCAAAAATGTTTCTAAACAATTCAATTCATAGGCCGGGTAGGCTGCTTGATAGCTTTTGCTTGGCTTGATTCTTTGATTACAAGTTATACGCTACACCGACTTACCTATTCTATTGGCGCACATCAGAACTAAGTTTTAAATAAAGATAAAGATTTCAAACAAATTTCTAATAATAATAGATATGGGCCTAACTGAAATGTTCATCTGGTTTGGAGATACGGTAATGATAAGTTTAAATGTTTTAACAAACCAATCAATTTAACTGACCTGACTGACAGTTTCGGACATCTTGATGGGTATCTTTCTTCAGAGTGACGGCCCTGTTGTTAAACAAATCGTTCACCGGTAGGTGGCGGTAGTCTAGCAGTTATAGGTTTGTATACGTGACTCAGAAAGTGGGCCCTTCATCTCTGTTCATGGTCTTCTCTCCTCTACGTCTGATCCATATAGCCTCTTTGATGTGTGAAGAAAAAGAAAAAGAAAGGGCACAACAACAGGTGAAGAATTATAGCGGATCACGCCGTAAAAGAAAATCACATCATTGATTGGAACCACCAGCACCAAGGAGGCTATATGGATCTGACGTAGAGGATAGAAGACTATGAACAGAGATGAAGGGGCCCACTTTCTGAGTCACGTATACGACCTTGTTGTTAGACAACCGCCACTGGTGAACGGATTGTTTAACAACAGGGCCGTCACTCTGAAGAAGGACGCCGATGAATCAAGACGTCCGAAACTATCAGTCAGGTCAGTTAAATTGATTGGTTAAAAATTTAAACTTATCGTTATGGATATGGGCCGTTTTTTTTAAGATTATCGGTTTTTGCAATGTATAAAACGATGTAACTGGAGCTATCGAGTTAAAAAAAAAACATGCAATGTCATTTATATGCTAAATATATTTTAATAGTGAACTTATCCCACCTCAATGATAACATTACAGGGTGATATGCTAGATGGCCTTCTTTCAATATAGGTACTGATTTACCTTCACTAAATAAGTTATTATATCCATGGGCATGCTGTAACATTTGTGTCATTACAACGTAAATCGATCTCTTCAAGAGTCCAAAAGGAGATGATTTTTCTATTGCTTAAATTGAAGTTAAATTTAATTTGATTGTATCAAAATTGTTACAAACCGAAGGTATAATGAAAATGCACATAACAATATTATCTATAATGATGATGACGATGTACACTGATAATGACAGTCGATTATCTTTGAAGCATTACGATATATATATTTCTAATTGCAGTATACCAGTTCTTCAAACAAATACCCATTATTTTGTTGCTTAGAATTATGCTTGTGTCAGGTTTTAGCATACCACCACATTGGATCATTGACAGGATCGAATAAGATTGTGTTACGTCCTCTACATTGATTTTGTTTACGTTTATAACACGTGTACCTCAAAAAATGTGTTGAATAATAATGTGGCAGAGCCAAACTAAATAAGATATAAGTCGCAAATGCTAGTTTTCCCCAATAGGCAGAAATTTAAAAATGGTCATTTTTTTCAAATTTTATTTTTTTTCAAAATATACAGTTCATACATTGAACTTTCATACTACCTTAACAATTTTCAGATATGATAAAAAAATGTTTTAAAATGCAATTTAGAATGTCCTTGCTTAGTCAATGTATACTGATAGGCCTAAGCAATTATCAAGTTCATTTTTCTCAGAAGTTACATTTTAAATGTTCTAACTTCGATTGTTCATAACTTCGCAAGGAAACACCGCATAAAAGTGATTTTTTTTTGCATATTAAAGAAAATATTGTGTAATTTTACACTCCATAAAAACTCAATTTTCAATTTTCCGACTTATGTCTCATTTGGCTTGGATGCGTAAAGACACAGTCTAGAATGACATTTTTGTACCAAGTTTCATTACAAGACCATCCGTGATTTAGAAGTCTTTATGTAACAAAAATTAAAGCATCGTGATTTTTTTGTGTGATTATGTAGTAGGGCCGCTATAACCCAGAAGTAGATCCTGAGGATGATCAAGTATATTGATCGAAACGTCAAGAAGCTCAGCATTTCTTTACAGAACTTCCATTATACAATTACGTGTACATTCCCATTAGAGAATTTGATAATTTTACTCTACATTTTCAAAGAAATACAGGTGATATTGAATTACTCACATGGTTTAAATGCTTATAAAGGATAAGAAAACGGTACAGCTAATAAATTCGAATTATCCATTGTGATAAGACTTGACAAAAATTTCCAATGGGGATATACACCTAATTGCCTATAATTTGCTACCCTGTATGTAAAACATTTTATAGAACACTTTAAAAATATAAAAAGTAGTATGAGAATTCAAAGTCAATTCAAAGAAGTCAAAAGCGTAAAATAAGGAATTTATTTTGCTTGTCAAAATCTGATCAGGGTTGATTACCCCCTCACCACCCCCTTCTCCGATTCCTAGACACACTCATGCAGTTTATACTAATTACACAGATATTTCTGCACCTCATCTGGCCTTCATCGACAAAACAACTTAACCAGACTCTTGTTAAGTATGTCGCGTAATTCACTTTGGAGTGATAAGAAAGAAATGTTATCATATAACTATATTTTACCCCATAAATTGCCTGGAAAGTATTTCACGTAACATATCCAGGCTAATTATTGTATTTTATAGCGTGCTATAAGTACCATCTAAAAGGTATACACGTTTTAAAAGAGGAAAACATGCGTGTGGTAACGCAAGAATTGAGCGTCGCATGGCCATAATGGAATGACGTGATGCGCAAGCGACGTGCTAATTGATACCATTCCGAAGTTGACAATGCAGTAGAATTCTACCCCGAAGATAAACACCCTCAACGCGGCAAATTAACCAACTTCTGTACATCACAAACTGAAAGATAATGGCAAGTAAATCATTAGTTAGTTACCATCAGAGATTGCCTCTGGAACTTTTTGAACAGTACGATACATAGCAATCTGACATTGAACCTGAAAAGGCAAAGACTTAAATGTCGTTTGCGGATGACTTATGCGTTTAAGACATCGGAGCGAACACTACTCACGTTAATTAGTACACACTAGAGATGTAATCTAGTGTGAATTAATTGTGATCATTGATGATATAATGCGCATTATCGCACACGGGAAGGCAGAACAAAAATTGTCCACAGACCGCTACTCTTACTCGCGCGTACGGAAAGGCGCGCGTAGATTAAGTGTGGAAGCTTATTTGTTAATCCCTGAACGCGCGCGTTTTGCATTTATTTACGCGTTTTTTATACGCGCACATAAACGATTTATTCGACAATTTGTTTAAGACATCGGAGTGGCGCGAACACTACCTACTAATATTAATTAGTATACACCAGATGTGTAATCTAGTGTCGTCAATGATGATATAACCCAATACATCTTAGAATACGTTTCTCAATTCAGATAAAACCTGAGTTGAGAAGGGCCGGTACGGCCGAAACGTAGGCCTATGTGCAGCGTGGTGGGATACTATAAGTATAAAAGTATTTTTTCGACAAAAACGCTAAATACTTTACATAAGTTCATATCTAACTTGAATAATATCTAATTGTTTTTGTTATTATTGTTTTCTTATTATTTATTGTCTATGCTAAAAATACCCACACCAATTTTAAAAAAACCCAATAAATATTCTGACAGCAATCTATAATTTGGATAATTACTTTTCAGTGTAAAACCTTATCAAACAATATTTAATATGATTCTTAATCCGTTTAAATTTGATGTTACTTTAATATGATCAAGTTAACTTCAAAATTACTGTTGGTTTTTTGAGTATTGATGAAATGTTTTCCACAGAATAAATTGTGGTACATGTATATTTATTAATTTGGTAAAAATAATGTTGTTTCTACCATTATTTGCGGGATACGGTCGGTATGTGTTTGAGAGCCTGGATATTCTATCTAGTTATTTTTCAATTTGTACGATTTCTTTCACTTTAAGAGTAACACTGGCAATAAGCATATGCGGGCGTTAGGTAATTAAATAAAATATTGAAATATATATAAATAAAATATATGAAAAAACTAAAATAGAGTAATCAATCAATCGAATATATTTTCAACAAAGCCGCGTGCGTAACACTGACATCCGACACTGCGCAAAACGCACTTTTCAATTGTTAGTCCGGTTCCTTTGACGCGATTCCGTTTGTCAGGTGCTACGTTATATCGACTTTTGCAGTTACACATAAGGAAATTATAAGAAAATTGTCGGCATTGTTTACGTGTAAATCCACGCAACGAAAGGGTGAAATTTCGAGCGTTCAAAGAAAGAGAAAAAAAATTAAATGTCGGTAGCTGGTCGATAACACTGCAAACCAATACATCTACATTAGACTTTCATGTTCAGATGCCTTCGATTTTACAATCATGTATTGAAGGGGCTAAATACAATGACGGGTGAGAAAAAAAATGATGGAGTTTTCTTGGTCGTGTAAGCCAGTGATCTTCAATCATTGTGACAGGTTACAATAGTGTGAAATACCGTCTTAACCAAGTAATTTCTTTAGTTGTAGAATAAGCCTGCTTACTCATTTCAAATTTACATCTTAAAAAAAAATAATGAAAAAATATATAAATAAATGTGAAGAACGCCAAGTTATTTCTTAACATTTTTATTCAAACAGATGATGAAATGGGTGTCTTGTTAGGAATGCGTTGTCCAAAAAATATTACCTCTATCAGTTCACCAATAACTATTATGCTCGTGTACAGAAACGCAGGGGTATTGTCACTCAAAAATAACCAAAAAGTCATAAAAATTAATTTTTAAATTAACTTTTTCACATTAAAGTAACATCAAAGTTAGAAACTTGAGATTTGAAATTAGTGCAAAAAAATTATTTGATGAGATTTTTTACCCTGAAAAATGACCAAAACTATAAAGGCTGTCAGCCTTTTAATGGATTTTTGCTCATTTTAACAATAAAGCCTATAATGATCATAATATGCACTTTTTTCAAAATAAGCAAGTTATTTTCAAAATCTGTTTTTTTTTAAATTTTGCTATTTTCACTTTAAGGAGACCCAAAACGTACGAGAGAAATAACAAATAGGAGCGTCAATGGTATACGCCTTTCCGTACGCGCGCGTAACATTAACAGTTTGTCTCTTCGTGCTGTCAATACGGAGCTTTCGATCCATGACGGTAGACGGGAGGAGGACGGTAAATTACTGAAAAATATGTCTGCGCATGCGT
>JAOTQE010003693.1:0-11322 GCA_025631205.1 Nesometra sesokonis
ATTATAGAACAATCGATTCTGGTACAAAAATGCGGGAGCTCAACACAACACGTCTGTTCCTATCGATGACATGCGCAAGATGACCAGTTTTTTGGTAATGTCTTGTTCATCTTATTGGTAGGTTGGTCTTTGCAATCAATTTCTATTTTTAGAATCCTATTTTGGTTTGAAATTTAGCAGGTAGTTTCTTAGTAATGTCTTTCGATCATTTATCTGTCTTTCGCTCCATTTGTCATCCAGGGGCGCAGCCAGAGGGGGGAAAAATTTTGAGGAAAAAAATTTTTCTAGTAAAAAAGTTATAATGTGAGGAATATTATAGTGTAGCATGAATTGTAAGCCAGCCATCGTTAATAATGCAGACTGAAACTCAACTTCGCATAACCTATTTCAATTAAAAAAAAAACAAGGAAATGACGGGTTTTTTTTATGGTCATCAAAACCAAACCCGGACCTCCCGAGTTGGGACCATGCCCCGCCCCGTCGGGCAAATCCTGGCGGCACCACTGCTAACCACCCCCCCCTTTCATTCCATCCTGGCTGTGCCCCTGTCATTGTTTTTCTTTACATTAAATATGCTATTGTTTAAAGTTCTTATAGTCCAGTTGTTTTGAAATTTAGCAGGCAGTGTCTTAGTAATATCTTTTGATCATTAGTTGGTCTGTCTGTCTTTCTGTCTGTCTTTCGGCCCCATTTTTCATCGTTTTCCTTTACATATGATTCTATTGTTTACAGTTCTTATAATCCAATTGTTTTGAAATTTAGCAGGCAGTTTCTTAGTAATTTGTTATTGTCATCCCATTGGTTAGGTAGTCGGTCTGTTGATCTCTTTTGTGGGCGGTTTTAATTACGTTTTATATGCTGTTGTATCTTGTTCCAGTAGTACATGTTTTTTTTCAAAACGATATTTCCTTGACAGCTTGGCAACGCCACCGACAAAGAGGGTAAGAGTCGTGCTTTAGATTAGATTTTCGCCTTCGACACACTCAAAAGCATATTTCACCTGACGAAACATTAAATTGTCACCTCTACGGGCACCCCGTAGCACTGCTACTGCCCTGTAGTGTTTGTGGTTCTTTAATGTAATAGGCTACAGTAGATTATTTAAATAAAACAAGAACACATTGACGATAAATATTATTTAGTTTCCGTTTATCCTTAATGATAATTATAAATGTATGCAGGCGCATATAGGCCTACCATTGGACAAAACTTTAACTAAAGTAAATAATTAAATATCTATACTGTACATGCAGAATAATTATTACAAAATTACAAAAATACACTTATATAAAATTTTACAACTGATACTATTGTTACCGTCAGTTTTGATTATCTAAACAAAATTTGTTGATTCTTGCACATGATTATCAAACATTAAAATCGAACATTAAAATAAACAGTGTTTAACTCCCAATAATAGTATGTTATAATCAAAAGTACAGTAATGCTCAGTCCAGACTATCAAATTTGTTTGACAAAAAACTGATGAAACCCATTATGCTAATAATATTTCTATGTATGGTCATGGTGTGACATCACCATGACCATAGTTTGGCATATCAAAGTTTTTGTCAAAAAATTGATAGTCTGGACTGAGCTTAATTCTAAAAAACAAAATGTATACAGTGCAGTGTGGGGCAGCCAACCATTGACACATTGCATCCTCCACCTATCACCACCACTTACCCATTCCTATTACGATATTTCAGTCTCAATCATATTAATGGCTAATAATATTAAACGTATTAAGGTGTATCCTACTTTGTACATAAATAAGGTAAAATGCTCATCCCATACTAATTTAAAATTAGGGTTCATTATTATCAACCCAATTTTAATCCCAAACCACTGAGAGAATATAGATTTTTAGTAGGCCATAGCGCGTATTACCAACAAGACCTCTAAGCTACAATTATAACCCCAGGCATTGGAACAAACAATTAGGTACCGGAGTGCTTCAACACTTGGGAGAATTTATTCTTGACATAATTAAATTCTAATTTTGTTTTCACCAGAATGTTTGTATGTGTGTGATGTGATTTTGATTAATCAATCATTACAGTTGTTAAGAGATTACACTATATCGGAGCTAAATATGAATAATAAACTTATATTCCACATCAAACATTTAAACTGCACTGATTGGTTGAAGGTGACGTCACTTTTATGACGTTATCTGAGCTAAAGTTTCTAACTATTATACAAATATACTTTCCCTTAAGAATTTCTTGTTAAAACTATGAGCAGAGGTGCCTCCAAATAGTACTATTCACTAAGTGGCGCATCTCCTTAGTGAATAGTAATATTCTCAAGGCAACATTTTATGTATAGTAATACTTATCTTTAGCTCTGATTAGAAAATCTAGGAGTGCCTGTTAATTGAGTAGATAATGTATCAATTTCAGTTTACACAAGTGAAGGGAAAATTTCAAGAGTGAGAGAGCTTGAATTTTAAAACATCTTTATACAGCCATGTCTACTCTGTAGGCTATTTTCTCTCTCATATTAAAACTCGTCCGACTGAGCTCTCTGTCAACAAGTGGAACGTGTTGATTTATATTTATAGCCACGTACATTATTCATTCGGTGACTATATGCAACTACAGCCACCCCTCTTTATATGGTCCCCTCATTCCCCTTTAGCGTCCAAGTACAAGTTCCCCTTACCCGCATTATGTGCTTCCTTCCCCTCTAAATTCCCTAAAAATAATAATTGTCAAATTTAGACTTAGAACACTTCTTTTTGTAACCATCTCCAGAATTTCTATTTCTGGTCACACCCCGAGGGTTCCATGATCTACTGTGTTAATTTCTTCCGGCCTCCTATTAATTCTCAGACCAATTCTCAAGGTCATAGCTTAAAATAAGTACTGTATCTTCTTTGTTCTTTCAAATTTGACAGAGACTTGGCGAACTGCACATTGATACTTAGCATAGATATCAAATTAGCATAGATATCAAGTTGTCCTTATTTTTTGCTTATATAAATTCCAATTTCCATGTAATTTATCAGTGACAACCGTTCTGTAAATAATATTATGGACGTGTACGGCTTGAAATGATTATACAGTAATATATCCAATTGCACTTTATAGTAAAACGATTGTCACTCTTCTTCGTCTCTTGATCCGCCATTTTCCAGATCTGCTTTTCTCTCCTTTAATTCATCAGAGAGGTCATAACGACCACATTTTACTAGAGCAGCGGTCAATTTCCTCTCCTTATTATACACTTTTGGCATCGTGCTACGCCACGTTATTAGCATGTCTAAGACTTGATCTTCCATCTTCCTAGGATTGTTTCTCTTTATGCTCTGTAAACGATTCCTTTTGATCCCGAGATAAGCTGCAAGTGTTTCCCATTCACTGCCTAATTCCTTGGAAAGCCAGGTTAAGTTTTCGTTTGAGACCAATCCTATACGTTGAAAAGGTGTAAACTTAAGTAATCTGATAGGCCTATATTTTAATATAATCAACATTAGCAATTAATATACTCCATAATTACAAACTCCAATCTCATTACTGAACTTTAAATTATTTTTTAAACAACAGCCCTACACTTAGTTTTGCTAAGTTAGTTTTTAATTTGTGTATATTTACAACAGGAAAAATAAGTAAATTAAATATTGTTGCTACTTTAAACTTATTTAAATAAAAATATAATACTTATATGTTTTCTTCGAGGTTAATTCAAAGGTTATAGTTTTAAATTAAATGTACAGTGGAATGGATTGTGCTATTAAAACTATTTGTAACACTCAATTTCTTTAAACAAAATCTTACCGTCACAATTCAAAGCGATTGTCCTATAACGGCTTGGTGGCATCAACGGATCTGGTTCAGACTGTAAATTACGAAAAATTAAAAACATGGTTTATTTGGTAAGTTCGATATTATAAATTGTAATGGAGACAAAGTCAATAGAAAGTATGCATGTGAAAATATTAATAAATAGTAAAGTATAAATGAAATAAAAATTGAAATGAATTTGCACCTGTTTTGTGACCGTAAGCTCAGTCGACACTGTCAACTTTTATTTGATAAAAACTTCGATATAGCCACGATAAAGATATATCCATGTATAGTACTGATGCGATGTCATCATGGTCATATATAGGCATATTAAAGTTTTTTTGTTGAATGAAATTTGATTAGTCTGTTCTTTGTATTGTACCTAGATCAGAATGTATATACGTTATTTTACCTTAGGTATAGTTACTGCTAGTTTACACAGTAGATCTGGCGGTGTCCTCGGTATGTTTGTTTCTAACTTCTCTTTTGCTTTCTGCTCCTTCTGACTTTTAGCTCCCCCAAAATCAGACGATTTGTTCTGTTTCTCTGCCGCCTTTGCTTCAGACTCGCGTAGCAGTATTTCTTCTGGATCATCGGGTTCTTCGATCGCCACTCTGGAATGCCCGTAAAATTCAGCAACGCCTCGATACTCTGACGAACTATAATTTCCAAATTTATTATCTTCTTTGATTTCAAATTCAACGATGTTGGTTCTCTGAGTATGAAACGTTAGCTTTAATTCCTCATGGTCTATTATTTTGATATTACCCGTAAGTCTGAAACGTAAAAATGACAATATAAACTGACAACCACCTTTATATATCATCGATTATATTCAATGAACTTGCTGTATTATTGCAATATAGGTCTTAATCGAGAAGTATTAATAGAACTTAATCTTGTAATAAACCATGCGGAAGGGAAAAAAATAAGTGGTAATCTTCTTGACGCTTCGATACATTTAATTTGATTATTTTGAGGACGATCAGTATATTTTATTGTATTTTGTAAACCATTCAGTTTGTAAGGTCCTTGGTAATAACTTGTTTATTGTAAATCGAGCATTGAATTGAACTGGAGATGTTTAAAGTATAGTTAACGAAACGTCAATAACAGAAACGTTCATAAGTATATATATATATATATGCATACCGGAATATTTATATTTATACATTACATTATAGTTCATTGCGTTTTCACAGAAGGGACCTACGATTTGTTGATATGACAAGACGATATCGTCATATCAACACTATCATTTTGGACTTTCTGCAATCCCACTCCTGATTTTCAAAGTGTAGGTCTTTTCATCGAGATGGCGAGAAGCCTAAAAGTTTTTTGGGTAATGTTGTACCGCTGTAGGTTTATATGTTGAGAGCAACTACATACCTCAGTGTTATTTCTTGGCCCTCTGTCATTGGTATGTCTGGACTAGGGTCCGGTGGTCCATCATAGTCGTCGTTATTTAGCCGTCTGAGTGCGCTGTCTAGCTGACGACTTGGTACAATCTGCACTATTATTTTCTCTGGCCGCTCGACTTTGTGATACAAGATGATGTTTGCATATTTCACTTGTAAGGCCTGTTCAAATGTTGTTGCAATTTGCTTGGGTGTATACTTGGTTTCAACACCCATTCGTAGAACTAACAAGCTGTTGAACAAGTAATAACAAACATCCTAAATTACAAACAAATTTACAGGCTGCGTCGATCATAAATCGTTCAACAATCTATCCAGAAAAATTTGCCAATAGGACTAAGTTCAAGGAGATTACTCAGTAACTGGAAACGTAGTATAGACCACCACTACTTAGAGATCCCTGGTAAATATCACAATAAGCCAAATATCTTCCTTTCCATATCTCTTTTTCGCCAGGCTGCTTAAAAAAATAGCTCAAGACCTGTGCCTATGACATCATAGTAAATAGTGAACAGTATAATTTTTTTTCTAATTTAATAGGATACAATCTTCTCTCTGTGTGCACTTTGTGACAATTAAACTGTACTTCTAAAACAGTTACGAATAGACAAACTATCCCTCTTTCCAGCTGTTGTCAACTGTTCTTTTTACGTTTAGCGACACATCATCTTAGGCTCTATCTTACCTTCCAATTGCTCTCTTTACGTTGAAATGTTCAACGATCGCTATTAGCCTGTATGTTACCTTTCAACTGTTCTTTTTTTACGTTTATCGACACAGCATCTTAGCGTCTATTTTACCTTTCAATTGTTCCCTTACGTTTACCTTTGCTCTCTTTATAATGAACGATCGTTATTAGCCTATACCTTATCTTTCAACTGTTGTTTTTACATTTAGCGACACAGCATCTTAGCGTCAATCTTACCTTTCAACTGCTATCTTTAGGTTGAACGATCATTATTAACCTATACCTTACCTTTCAACTGGTCTTTTTATGTCTAATGACACGACATCTTTTCGAACCTGCTTTATTTCAACTTTTTCGAAATCGTTCCAGGCTCCATTTTCAGACTGCTTGAACAAAGCATGCAGGAAATCATCAGCGGAGTCGCCTCCATAGGTGCTCTTCTTTGTCTTGCGAATTATGATTGCACCTGTAAAAATATACACAAAAGTTAACCATGTTTTGTTTGTTTTTTTTCTAAACAAAACTGATGTCCATTCTTCCGAAACGTTGAACTACTGCTGTTTCATATGACCCCATCGCATTTCACCTAATAGGAGAGTTACGGTACCAGTTGCCATGGTGCTGGACTGTAACAGTTCCAGACTGAAGTTAGGAACATTTGCGACAATTTAGTGCTCAAATCTCAATAATAGCGAGGTTTCGCAACTTTACGAAATACGAAAACGAAAACGGATACGTTATCAATTCTTGTAACATTTAAATAGAACAACTTGAATATCTGTCAAATTTGGTAAATATTTTAGGACGATCATCAACGATTCGTAAGTGGAAAATTTGATATATTATTAACACATTTTTAGCAACTTTTAAAAATGGAAGTGTGACGTTTTCGTTTTCGTATTTCGTAAGTTTGCGAAACCTCACTAATGTAGTATTATAATCCATGAGACCTTCCGTTCGCAATTTCTCACCGTATTTTATGTGATGGTTGCTGTGATTCGTTGGTGAATTACTGTACCAGAACATGGACTAAACAACTCTAGGACGGGTAATGACGTTTATAGGTCTTGAAAAAAAATGCGTACGGCTACGTAACTTTTAACAATGTAACATTATGCAGAATACTGTATGTGTATAACCATCGTTGATCTAACCTACCTTCAGGTAACATTGGCTGTATTTCTTTCTTCTCTGTTTTGGGACCTTTGTTGCCCGGTGTATTACCCTTGTTTGGGTTTGGCGGACAAGGTAATGCCACTGTTACGGGCTTTTCAAATTTCTTAGATGGTGTGTGCTTCATGTGCAGTATAGGACTGGCTCCAATCAAATCCGAACAGTGCCGAAAGCGACTTTTTAAATCATTTGCAACCGACTCAGCAGGCTGAATCTTAAATTAAAATAATCATAGTTAACGTTACGAGTTTACTGTAATTATATAAATATACCGTAATCATTATCATCATCACTGCCACAATATAATAATAACATAACAATCATCACCATAATCTATTGTTACTTAGTCTTTAACTTAAACATTTTACCTGCAATGAGACGTTTAATAAAGTACATGCCCCTTGAGGGTAGGTGACCGTAACACGGTGCTCAGCTGTTGACTTGATCACTCCACCTTTCTTGCTAATCGTCATCTTGTCTTTGACCATGCGTGCTACAACTGCGAACGATGTCAGACGAGTCACTGCCACTTCTACAAACTGGGCCTGTTATAAAAAGTATTGGAAACATTAAAAAACATACAGATACAGATGAACTTTATTATCCAATGAAACTTGGAAATTGCATTGCTCATTTGTCACAGTTAAAATCCATTAAATATACAAGAAATCAACATAGAAAAATGCGAAATATGAAAATATAAAATACCCATGATAAAACAATGATACATTAAAAAGCCTACAAAAAACAATGCTCCTATACATACTTGTTGATCGCCACTATTATCATAAACTATTCGTTTGTTAAAATATCATTGTAAATATTACATATAGAACACGGTACATCGTTCCAGATGATTAATGATTACCCCAGTATATGCCTAGTGTTGGTTGGTCTACTCGTCCTCTGTCGTGTACAGCAGATGGCAGTAGCACAGCGACCTTAGTAAGAATCAAGTAATTGAATAATATGCAACATCAAACGTTGTCATACGCGTCACTGTTACTTCTACAAACTGGCCCTTTATAATAAGTATTGGAAACATTTTAAAACATAGAACACTGTACAACGTTCCAGACGATTAGGGGTACATGCCAGTAGATCTCATCCTCTGTCATGGACACCAGATGACAGTACCACAGTTTCCAAAGACTATGCAGTAAAGCTTGGCAAGAATCAAGTCATTGAATAATTTTCAACATCACATTGACCATTTCTTGTCTACAGAAGTGGCGTATCGCGGTACTTGGGATTCTCCAGCATCCTTATAAATATATAAATTATATTCTCACCTTGTAATCTGGTATGCTTGAGTCAGTTGAAAGTGGCTGCAAGACCTTCCATTCCACAGTCTTCTCTACCACATCTGTGTTTTCCTCAGACACCTCTTCAGTAACAACTCGCTGCTTCACCACCAGTTCCTTTGTATTCGCCACTCTAGCGTTTATCTGGTATGGAATTGCGATAACTATGGGATATGAAAGGAGCTATTGAAAAAAAAATAATTACAAAAATGTTAAAATGTGATATTAATATTCCTTGCACATAATATATAACATTTTCACGTAGACAAAATGGTTTAAAATTGAACAGGCAAATCAAACATGTAATGTTTTGCCTTGATGCAAGCTTTACTAAGATATATGGACAGGGCATAATATCGACAGTGTAAAGATCTGATGTTGTTCTTATAATTTTGTGATTAAATGTCGCCGGTTTATGACCGATAAAACCTATAATAACACATCCCATCCGGTACGAAGTTATCACATCACAAACCTCATAGTCATCATTCACTCCTGGACGTCTGAGTGTGATACAGTTGCTTATAACTTCCTCACTATCTTCTATCCCATCACCGCTAATATCACCAAGAGAGCATTTCAAAGAAGACGATGTAAATTCTCCATCTCGACATCGCAAGAAGCATGACATTTCATTATCACCGGTTATTTGCATCCTTTGAAAATAAAGAATAGAACTGTTACTTACACTCTATTATTACTCAGCCATGCTGATGACGACGACGCCGCCGCGACGCGGGCGGCGGCGGCGGCCACCGCCGACGACGGCGGCGGCGACGGCGACGACTTTATCATTGATAAGACAAAAAACTTACGTAAAATGAGGCCATTCCAAGGGTCTATCTTTGTTGTTCATAATTGGAGATTTGGGTCTCGGAAGGGGTGGAGGAGTTTCATTTCTTTCATCGGCATCAGCATTAATTACTTTTTCTTCTTCCTTTAGACCTCCGTCTCCGTCTAAATCCTCAACTTTCTTGTCTGGTATGAGTTGTACATGTTCTTTAGTTTCCTCAGTCAGTTGTTCGCTAGGTTTGTCATCATCTTGTGGTGTGCTTTCATTCTGAAGTACCATATCACTATTACTTACTTCATTTTCATTTACCACAGCATTACCCTCATTTGTTGCAACATCACTCTCTTGGTTTGCAGTGTCATCTGCTGCCGTCAAGTCGCTATTTACATCGTCTGCAGCTGAGGTATCATTCGCGACTTCTGTTACATTGTTCTCTTCCGTCGGCGCTTCACTTTCCTTCGAGCCTTCTTTACTTTCTTCCTCAGCAACAGCACCTTGAGAATTATCTTCAGAGGGTTGTTTTGCTGGTTCCTGTTCATCGTCAATATCTTGTATGTCTTCTACCTCTTGTACATCATTTACTTCGTCTGCTACTCGTTCAGTCTCCATCATCGCCTCACATGCAAGCGACTCTGTCTCTGAGGCTAATCTTGAGGCTTTTGCAAGCTCATTCAATGCTTCTTTTAACGTGACGTCGGTGTCTTTATCTAAACAAAATTAAATACAGAAAAATATATATAATTGTAACCACGAAAGCAAACAACAATATGATTTGGCCATCAATTATAATAATGGAGACAATCGTTTAGTTATTTATTAATATAAATAAAATGATACCTTTATAATCCACTTAAAAATGATATAGACTTAGACCATTCAATAAATGATTTTTACAATGAAGAATTAATACAAACAATATTATTTATATATTGTCTTTGTAATAACTGCAAAAATGTAGCCAGCCGTACCAACACATTACAAGGAAACTGCCTACTAATTAGTAGCCATATTATAACTTGCAGAATGAAAGTAACAACCGACCGACTGACCAACCGACCGACAGGGTGAAGTACAGTATAGAGATGTATAAACACGCCTATAAAGATCTGTTATTATTATCGTTTCACGTCTTTTTGTTAACGAAATAACAGGTCGGTCAAAGTCCGTATTATTAATGTATAACTTAAAGATCTAATTTGATATTCCAATGGCATCATTATTAATTTTCGAAGACTGTTAGACCCATGTTCTTTTATGATATTGACAAACGATGATGTTTTTTGTATCTATTCTTGACGATTGTTGTTTCGGAACATTAAACCAGGAAGATGTATCTCTGTTCTTAAAAACCTGAAACTAGACGACGGAAACACTGTTCTATATCTTTTGTACGTTTTATCTGAGACTACTATAGAAATCTACATATGTTAATCATGTTGTTCAATCATTTAAAAGAAAGTATTATACATTAAAAAAATTAATGACCTAGAATTACTTTATTGTGAAAAATAAGGAACATTTGGAGAATTTTCTCTTATAATTAACCAATTATCACGCTTATAATTAACAGTTAAGTCTTATGCAATTCTAAGCCGCTTGGCCTAGAAAGGATCTGATTTTTATTCAATTATCACATTAAAATAATTTCTAAATTGTGGTATTTTTTGTACAAGATCCATAAAATACTACTAAAATTCACAAATTAAATCAAACTATCTAGCTTACTTAAAAAAAAAACATCAGACAAAATCGCCTATAATGATAAAAAAGAAAATACGACTAAAAAAAATGCAGACCATAATCAAAATATGGGACATTGGCAATACGGATGTTTTATTCGTTTAAGATCCATACTTGGTAATTCGACTAATCATTTTTAATCGGTTTCAGTAGGTGGAATCAAACTATTTTTAAAGCGTTCGGTCCTCATGGGAGTGATTCCATAATTCCTTTATCAAGACTTGATATGATAAATAACATTTAAAAAACGCACAATAGTAACAAATTAAATTAAAATTCTTATTAAGATAAGGACACATAATTAACATAAGGAAATATGATTGACATAAAACTGTGTTTAAACATGGCTTGCTGCCTCAGTATAGTTGTCAAGTTACTGCAGGCGCGGATCCAAGGGGGGGGGGGGCAACGGGAC
>JAOTQE010003704.1:0-11322 GCA_025631205.1 Nesometra sesokonis
TGTGTAACAAAATAAGGTTAAAAATAAAATAATTGTAAAACATTTATGATTATTTAACTTGCATGTTTGTGACGGAGACTGAGAAATCGAAATAGTAAGCGCCTACTTACAGTGTTAAGATCACCATCTAGCCGTAATAATAAATCTATGGTCATATCTCAGGTACTTGTCAAGTGGGGGCGGTATTTAGGTTTGTCTCATGCATTGGATGGCCAAAAAGTTGGCAGGTATAGGAATAGTGTTAATGTGTGCGCAAGTGAGCAGTCCTCTTGTTTTTATCCCTGATCTTGTTTAAATTTGATTTTTTTCCTTGTTCCCAATCTTAACATTTTTTATGCCTACTAATTAAGGGCTATGTTTAATTCTTACTGAGATAGGAAACAGAGTCTGGAAATCAACCACTGCTAAACAGGTTTATCCCTTGATAGCAACGAGGGTGTGATACTGTGGAAATTTGTAAATTTTTGCTTCTTTCACATTTTGGACTTTTTTTATTTGTACAGTGCTTCATGACATTGGGCACTTAATAAATCTTTAATATTAATAATATTACTGTATTTTTAGTCATTATCTGCACCAATAAATTTAAATTTAAATCCTATACGGCTATATTATTTAGTGACTTTTTAAAATCTTCTATTGGATATGAATTTGGTAATCGGATTTAAATCGGATATATTCCTGTGAGAATGTTAATAAGAAATATAATGCTTGTCATGTTTATAATGCATTGGTTATATTATGATCACAGAGCAGATGTCACTATTAAATGTAGTAGTTTATAACTTATATTTTCATTACTGAACATTGATTACTATTGTGTGTTTAAATATTGTTACAAAATTTGAGAAATAACTATTTTAGATGTGAAAAACAACTCTTATTCACTTTTCTGTCTGTTGGTTAGTCCTGTCACGTTTGTTGATTGCGTGATACTTCAGTATTATAATAATTAAGACAATCGTTTTGTTTGTGTGCAAAATAGATGATATTTTTTGTTTGATGTTTGATGACAGCAAATCAATGTTAATGTTACTTTTCCAACAAAAACCTTCCAGAAAATTGATTTTTACATTAAACCAAACATTTATTGAAGTCCCAAAATTGAAAATCATTAGAAACTAAAAAGGCAACTTCCTTCCAAAATCCCCCAAAAATTAAAACATTCTAAATTTGAATATATTTTATTCAAATGTTTAAATATGATTGATACTGATCAACCATATGTAATTTTATTAGTACTCAGTGCAAAAAAAATTACAAAATAAGAAAACAAATTTATTTTTTGGGCAGATCCCAAAAATTAAAGCAGATGAATCTTTGGTTCAGTGAATAAGAGTCTAAATCAAGTAACCAGTGGCGTGCACAAAGGTAACTTACTGTGGAGAGGATAACCTGGGCGACATGTCGATATAATCTATAGTCTATTACCTCATGCGAGTTGTATGGCCGAGCGGTTATGCAGGGGAACCGTGAACCATAGCAATAACAACAGCATGGGGTCGAGACCCGCTCGCACCATAGTTCTGGTGGTGGAACAAGTCTTCTCGGATAAGGACTATAAACCGTATATCGAGACGAGTAGGGGGTTACCCCGGTGTACTGGTCCATATATCCCCTGCCATGGACAGATGAATGAGCGCCTATATCGGGCAGCAGGACATGACGTGACCCTTAGGGGCGTAGAGAGTCATATGAATGTATAACATCTGGTCCACAGCGCCTTGAGACTCTAATATAGGCGCTGTATAAATCGAACTACTTACATTACCTTAGCAACAGGTTTGATAATTATTTGTTTTTTCCTATCAAGAATAAAATTTACAAAGTATGTAATCATGTTTAATTATTTATTATTTTAGAAATAATAGGTTAATTTCCTAAGATATTTGATTTTTTGTATATTTTGGAAGGAATGCCCCTTTTATTGTCTAAACCAAACTATTAAAAAAATTAAAGAAAATTTATGTCCAATGGGTGCTCAGTTTTGGGTGCTTTATCCATCTATGAGTCAAACTTACCTAGTCAAATCCAAATTGGCATTGAAAAAAAACTTGATTTAAAAAAAAAATATCTGGTTTAGAAATTGTTAATGAAAAAAACATCAATCTGGCATGAAAAATAAATTTGATGTAGAATTTATTTGACTTTACAGTATAATGAAGCTGACATTGCTAATAAAGTAGTATTACTATTTCAAACATGATACTGTGATGTATTCGTTAATAACAATTGATTAATACAGACAACACATGACCCTTCAGATACACTAAATTATCTCTATTACATGTACGTATAATGTGTCTTAAGTAAATTCAATACATTTCCATGTAACCCATAAAGGCTGAGAGCCTATTTTTTAAAACAGAATGGCTGAATGTGTACAAAGGCGCCCAATAGATCAAGCTTTATCATAGTCATTACAGTTAGCATTTATACCTTAAAAAAAATGTAAGGTAACAGAACACAGTTAATAGAGAAGACAGAAAGATCTAATAAGATAATGTGACATATATTTAACATCTAGTATCTACCAGTTGTTGTCTGTTGTTGGAATTCTGTTCTGGAAATTTTCTGCTTTGTCCTTATTGTAATCCTTCCCACTATCCATCTCATCTACAAAACAGTCCAACAACCCAACAATGTCATGATGTAATAATTAGGGTTGAACTTTTTATTCATGAGCTTCAGTAGCCGCTCCACTTGAGGTTCGCGTGCACTGCAGGGGCGGATCCATGATTGTGATTTAGGGGGACTCAGATCCAGATTTCGTTTTGACAAAAAAAAAACCTTCTTTTCTATTAACAGGTCCGAGTTATTCTCTAGGAGTCCCCACATACAATGTCATGATGTAATAAATACGGTTATTTGCGTGCACTGTAGGGGGCGGATCCAGGTTTATGATTTAGGGGGTCTTAAATCTAAATTTTTTTTTTGACAAAAAAACCTTTATATTAACAGGTCCGAGGTATTCTCTATGAGTCCCCACATACAGCCCCTATGCATCTATTTTTATTAGTACATTGCCATTATTTGAACCCTATAAAAATGTTCTGATCGATTTTAGGGGGGACTTCAGCATGTTAAGCCACCCCCTCTCTTGGATCCGCCTCACTGCACGCTGCAACTGGTATATATTATGGCATACCATTCCGTTACTTGGCTCTAGTATGTTTGTTCTTATATCTTCACCATATAATATAATACATAAAAGATACAAAGCTTGACAAGTAAAAAACTAATCTAAAAAACAGTGCATCAAACAATTAAAGGAACAAAATATACCGGTGAACTTAATTACGATACAATTACTAATTAGGAGAAAAACATCACCTACACCAAAGACAGAATAGAAATATTTTGTAACTTTTTACTAAATACGTTCTGAAGGCATATCTGGATGTGCTTCTCATTTTCATTGTGGCACCCAAGACACAAAGTCATCTATAAGATATAATAAATCAAGAAGATAATTTTTTTTAATTAAAGAGGTAGATGCTCTTATGTTCAAAACTAAATGTAGGGAAATGAGTCGGATTCGGGTATTGATTGTTAATAGCATTTCATGCACTACAGGCCAAAGTTCAATAACTCAACAAAATGTTTCATTAGGTCAAATAGGAATATAAGCATTCTGAAGAGTTTGCCACCAATATCAAAACTCTACGACCAGTTTGCTGAGATATGGACTGTTACTGAGGAAATGGCAGCCATTTTGGATTTTGAACTCCCACAGTTTTCCAACATTTTGGTGAGGGCTTATTTACTACTTCTAGTTGAAATCTCCACAGAAAAACCTTTGCTCTCAAATTCCCAAAAATGACTACTATTTTGTAATAGACTCACCATTGTACATTGTGATATAAAGATTTTATAAGAATCAAGAAATATAAACTAAGATATATAAACTATGAACTTAACCAAAACTAGACATATTTTAATAGCGAGCTTTCGAGTTGCAATGACATGGAACATATAACACAAACAGGGAAAAAAAACTAACTCAGCGGAGACCCGCGTCGTGTGCATTCTGCGTTCTATGTTTAATCAATTTTGATATTGACGATGTACATGTACAGTATGATGTGACAAATGCATAAATTACCACACTTTTGAACTCGAGGATCAATAAAACGCACAAAAATGAAAAGTGTTCATAGATTTAGAAGAAAATTACAGTAGTTCCTCGGGTATAATCCCACCCCCCTTGTATGTCAGATCAGGCCGAAATTGGGGAGGTCAGACTTTACCCAGGGATTTCCCTGTACACGAACTGAAAATTATGATCATTTTGCAAAGTGACATGTGTATTTGCAAAAATGTTTTCCTACGATTAAATAGCTTATCTAAAACTATATTCCGGAGAAGAAATTAGACTTTAAAATGCACCTCGTTGTAAAAAATAACCGACTTCCGTTGTGCGCGAAAACCATGTTGTTGTACTTTCGTCATAAATAAACAAGGCCCTCAACAGTAAATGTTTCTGTGACGTGTACAATGTGACATCACAGTGGCAAGGTCAGAGGCACACATGTGCTTCTCTCTGTTTTTTTATGGAGTTACAACAAGCTATTATGGAGACGACAGTCGGTTCCGCTTCTTCTACTCTCTCTCTGTTCTGTGCATGCTCTGTCTGTTCATATTATAGCGACGGAAGTTGGTTGATTAACATTTTGCATAGTGGCGATGTCGCGTACAGTATCGATACTGTGTAGGCCCTAGGCCTCGTGTACCATATCAATATTTGCCGTAAGTGTAGGCCTAGCTTAGACATAAATGCTTTAGGCAATGGCTAGGCCTAGGCTAACATAAGGTAAGGCAATGATAGAGCATAGGCCTATTGAAGTATTAGGATGTTTTGAATCTTCATTAAAGTCTAATTTGACACTATGAAGACTTCTGTGTTCCATTTCTAATGATTAAAATATATAAAAATGATACCTTTAGGAACAATTTCTCTGCACTTGGATTTCTTCTGTGGACAGGTTTCGGCCATATCTCATGGCTATGTTTCACCACAATGGCGCCCTCTTTTGATGAAGAAAACTAGAGGCCTCCTATTGAGGGAGGGCTCTGATGAGACTGGAGTAAACTGCTGGCAATTCTAAACCATGGTCTTCGTTTTAACAAATAGCTTGTTGTAACTCCATAAAAAAACAGAGAGAGAAGCACATGTGTGCCTCTGACCTCGCCTCCCGATGTCACATTGTACATGTCACGGAAACATTTACTGTTGAGGGCCTTGTTTATTTATGACGAAAGTACAACAATAAACATGGCTTTTGCGCACAACGGAAGTCGGTTATCTTTTTACAATGAGGTGCATTTTATTTGGATTTTTAAAGTCAATCAATTTTCTTGTAAATATTGTTTAGAGTGCCTGTCGTATTTCTTCATTTTTGGTCAAAAACAAGACATTGAACTCATCCATCCTCGGCTAGGCGGACTAAGTTGTAGGCTAGGCTTATTGACGTAGTTATACACTGGGACTTTGCCTGGGCAAACTCTGGTACTCGACGGTGATCGTAAAGTTGGGGTGGGATTATACGGGAGGTGGGATTATACCCGAGGAACTACGGTATTTTATACAATGATGTTAGATGGTGTTAACCCTCACTTTCAAAAATTATTACCTCCACCAATGAAGTTGGCACGGTTATATTTTCAGTTGTTGGTGGGTGTGTTTGTGTGTGTGTTTGTGAGTTAATAACATAAAAATAATTGACAGATTCTGACGAAATTTTTAGGAAAATTTGGTTATAGTCAAATGAACAATTAATTATAGTAAAATTCCGTGGTCGCATGCCCCTGGGGGGGTGGGGCTTCAAAAACATATGCTGTCCACTCTTCAATCTGTAGAAGCAAATAATTAACGAGATCGCTGTCAACTTCACTGTTACATTTTACAGCTTTCTACACACTGTTCTTAGAGTCATTGTCCTTATTGAAAACAAATCAATGCTGTACTGGAGCTTTATAGGCAACACACAAAAATCAGCAAAATGAGGACAGCGTGTACCGAAATTTTAAATGGTTAAAGCTGCATATGCGAGAATTTTTTGCACTTGGTAGAGGTTTGCACTCTGAGAGTACTTCTAGTTAGTACTGTATCGTGGCCTGAACACAAAAAAATAATCTGATGATAATGGTGACAACGAAACACATAATTCTGCCATGCGTAGTGCGGTTGGTAAGATGTTAGCAACATTCCGCATCATTTGCAAATCGAAAACTCTATATAATTGAAAGTATGATACAATCAAACCTCTCAAAGTAGAGATTAAAAAAAATGAATTTTATGTAAAATCAGAGACTAAAGTCCCAAAATCCATGGAAATGTTAGCATCTAAACCAAACTGTACAAAAAATTTGAAAAAAGGGATATTCAAGTGGTGGTCACAGTTAACTATTTAAAAAAGTCAACTCTAGTTTTACTTAGAAGTTTTTAATAATAAACATTGGTATCTTTCAGTGGCAATTATATCACAATGGGATCAAAGTTCAAATATGGTATTTCCGATAGGTTTAAGAAAAAGTTCCATTAGAGTGAATATAAACTTGTATATTCTGAATAAGTCGGTGAAAGAATAACCTTTCTATGATCAGTGGTTCTGGAGACCTGGGTACCCAATATTTTCATTCCTAATTTGCATATTTATTCACATGTGACAGGTGTTTTCCCCATTTAAATTGTTCCTCTGATGATACCTGTTCTGTTAACATAAAAACAGATGTTTGTATTTTATTTAGTTAAGTTAACTAGCCAAAATAAGAAAACATTGGTTTGCCCTAAACTGAAATTCAAAATGATGCCAAGGTCAAATGAGGTCAAATTCGTGATGGGTCTCTAGCCTAAAATGTCCCTTTTGTCAGAGCTCCCAAGTCTCCAGGATTGTCCTGGAGTCTCCAGGAATTTTGGATCATCTCCCGGGCTCCCGGAATTATGAAATTTTCTCCCGAAATTTAGTTTTCTCCAGGAAATTCTCCAGGTTTTGAAAAATGTTTACAATTAGAACATATTTTGGACTTATTTTTTAAGAATATTTCTTGACAATAAGGAAATCTGAAGTTTAGCAATGTTTTTTATAAAAAGTAATGGCATACATTAACAGCGACAAAATACGTCAGAAAGTAATGTTTCATAATAAGCAGTGTGTTTAGCTTTTAAAAAAGTGTATTGTACACACATTTATAAAGTGTATACAATACAAATGGTGGATGGACGACCACAACAAAATCTCCAGGAATTCTGTTTTTACAACTTGGGACCTCTGGCTTGTCAAAATCAAAACAGGAGCCAGACATAAGTATGGTCCATGCATAACATAAACAAGGTACAAGAACACACGCAATGGGAGAAGAACGCGTTTTTTTTTTAATTATTGCTTGTCAACATCAAAGTGGGAGCCACACCCACATGGAGCTGGGAATGTGCGTGCGCCCTCCCTTTTGCTGGATCCTGGATCTACCCCTACTACTCCTGGTTCTCACAAAATGTACTACACTTCTGGCATAGATTCAACAGCATAATGTTTACAACCCTATAGAGTGGTGGTAGACAAAAAATTCACCACCTATAGGAAGGGATATAGTATTAAGCGGGCACTCACTGCGTCGTGAGACGGTCATACGACGGTCGCACGATTAAACCGTCGCTCCTTGTGTGTGTGGTTGTCAGACACTATGACATTTACTACTCGTCCGCTGACGTTTTTTTTAGTGATTTCAATGTTGAATCATGTCAAAAACCTGTCGGCTGATGAGTGAGTGCTCAGCCTTAAGTCCTAATGTTATTGTAGGTTAAACAGTAAAAACAGTAAAAAACCTGTCGGCTGATGAGTAGAAGACTGCCATCGCATCTGGCAACTACACACACAGGGAGCGACGGTTTAGTCGTGCGACCGTCGTACGACGTAGTGAGTGCTCAGCCTTAAGTCCTAATGTTATTGTAGGTTAAACAGTCAAAACAGTGAAAAATAAAATGTTTTCTGGTTAAATACTATTCCAAAACATAACTTCCACCCAAAATTGTGTGAAACAAGATACCCAGCATTGTGCTTCTACAATACGTTTCTATTCAATACTTTAAATCAGGATAAGTATTTCATCATAAGGACAGTAATTTGCATGGAATAAACCAGTTAGAATAGTTTTTTTTTTTTAATTTTAAATGCATGCTTCTATTTTTGTTTTTTGTTATGTTTGTTATTTAGTTCTATTTATTAATTCGTGATTCGCTCTTTGTTTGTTTTCAAATGGCGTTTCACAACTTAACCATAATTAATTCTTTCCACTTGTTTTAAGCATATAGAGACTGTAGTATTTTGCGCTATACAGTATGTATTTAACCATTAACCATTAATTTATTCCAGCTATATCAACATCCATTGATTGACTATTTGGTAAGGTTATTGTGGGATCATTACACTATGAAATGTCTATTTTGTATTATTTTATGGACCATGTCAAGTTTACTGCCATTAATTGAGAAAGAAACTATCAATTCATAGAAAATCAGCCACATGAGTAAATGTATGTGAATTTGACAATGCAGTTACTGCAGTAATTAATAAAACGAGTTTACTTATTAGGCTACGCTGCTTCTATGGAATTCCAATTATTTGATATTTGCATTACTGCAGTAACTGCTGTGGAGGAATTTCAACATGATACCTCAGGGGCGGTCGCAGAATAAATTTAAGGGGGTTGGCCAAAGTCAAAATCCTATAACTCGGGCGACCTATGTCCCCCCGATGGGTTTAGTGATGAATATGCGCACAGAAACTATTCTCTGCCAGCCCCAGAAATGTCAATATTGATATACAGTACGATGAAATGGAACTTACATTTAGAAGAATCATGCTGTACTACTTTCGGATTTTGTATGTTATGACAAGAAACTATGAAATTAAGGGCAACTAGGGCAACAGCTCTGTGTCCACCACTGTACCTTGATTGGATTCATTAAACTGATGGAGTTGTTTCGTTTACACACTGTTTTAATTTAATAAAGACATACAATTAGTTGGATTCACAATGCGGTGTGCCACCTATTGGTTGCAGCAAACAGGCCAAAATCTGCAGTGCCTTATGGGAAAAGATTGACATCTTCGAAAGGCTGAGCTCAGGCCGAGCGCACTGTATTGTGAATCCACCAAATTAATCAAATGTATCAATCTTTAATAATATTACAAAGAGTAAATTTTTTTAAACAAATTCAAACTATTTTTAAAATAGGCAGTTTTTAATGGTGTAAATTTTGTACAAAATGTCTCACAAATGTTGTTACATGTCAATAATACCTTATACTGTATTTTTTCTGCAGTAAATGTGAGGTCTCATCACAAAATGAGTCTCATGGTAGAAAATGAGTCTCATGGTAGCTACTAATAGAGAACAATATAAGCTGTAATATACACTTTAAATGACATTCATTGGATATGTAGATCCATAGATATGAGCATTTGAAGTTTTCATGTATGGAAACTCAGTTTTGAGAAAATCGTCCATAAAGCAATCAAGGAATAAACAATTAAAAGACTATAAATCTCAGACACCCTGCATAAAGGACATGAAAACTGACCTAAAAAGTATATTATAATGAAATACAAGTACCATAGTACTCATAATCGATTAAAACTAAATTTCTCAAAAATTTGACTTCAGACCTATTTTGGTGATTATTTCAGTTTGATCTCTCCTACGATGCGAGTCATTTTGTGATGAGACCTCACATATTATTGTTATTGACTTTTTAATTTGCCTATGTCTTTAATTTATTTTAGTTTTTATTTTCTATTATTTTTGTGTTTGTATTATATTTGTTGTATATTGTATTATGCACTTTATTTGCATACATGCTAGCAATAGCATTGTTATTATTTTTGTTTGTCATTATTTTTTGATTTGATTTGTGTGCCTCAATTGTTTTTATTTTTCTTAGTGAACATACAGAACATATAATTGATGATTGATTCTTATTATTGATGTATGTAACATATATTATTTTGATATATTGATGATTGTATTTACATTAAATACCATTATCTTATATTTTTTAGACTGAAGACGATATGAAAATGCCACTTTACCCCTTAAATTTCAATGGGACCAAACCAATCGAAAATATCAATATTTAACTATTACTTACCTTAAAATTTCAACTGGTGCTGCAAACAAGTTGTGTTAGGAATTGTTGTTCTTGTGGTTACGGAAGCCAAGGAGAGATGGTTCATTGTTGCTGAAAATAGCAGACGGTATATTAATATGTTGTATATAGTTAAACTAAGGACTACAGTGCAAAGAGGTTAAAATCACCGAAAATATAGACAAAATGCACTATAAAAAAGGTTTTATGCATTTAAAAGCTTTGTAAGCTTGATAGGTTTGTAAACATTTAAAGATCATATGACATGCATTTTAAAATGGTTTTTATTAGTTTAAAAATGTCCTTAAAATGGTTATTATTTAGTTATGACTGTTCTTTCTGTACCAATATATAAAAATGTTCTTTTAGTGAACAATAAATACCAATGGAATCAAGTACTTTAAAATGCAGAGAGGTCAAATTAATCAGTGTCTTATGACATAAGCAATGACCGTTATCGTCTTGGTTCAAGACGGTGATTCGGTTTAATTTGTGAACAGACAATCAAAAGGCACCCATTGTTCCATAGCAGGTGGATTGCCATGTTGATGTTTGAATCACCTTGGCAAACACTTCAATGTCACGTGATTTCCCACCACATTTTCATGGGCATATAATTATCCGCTTGCCTGGTTTCAGTTGCATGTGATTGGCTTACCCACTCGAAAATAGTTGAATATGCATGTTGACATTACCGGCAGATTCATAAATTGTAGTCCTTTTCCCACCAGCTATCCACTGCTAAAACATAATTGTTTGTGGTTTTCTAGGCCTAGTAAATAGTAGTAGGACTATCTAGTTACACCTATGATAAGTTATCAAGATTACCTCGATCAGAACACAGGACCTAACCCCTAATTATACGCTATATTTGTAATAAGGCTCTCTCAGTGCATCGTTCGTGGTTTGAAAATGAGAACCTTTGATTGGCTGACTCAGTAGCCTAAATAGCCAAATACAGCACATTAATCATTACGTCATGTTGCCCGGTACCTTCCATTCTCAACTCATGTTCATTCACTGTTGTGCAAGTCTGTATACTAACGACAAACCTCACACCACTAAAACTTCATCATCCACTGGTGATGCACTTAAAATATATTATATTCAACATCAAACATTTAAACTGCACCGATTGGTTGAAAGAGCACCACGTGATTAAAAATATTCCTACT
>JAOTQE010003715.1:0-11322 GCA_025631205.1 Nesometra sesokonis
TTTCAAAATTAACGATCGAAAACGCCGTTTCAAATCGCCGTTTTTTGGAATAACGATCGACAGGAAAAGAGGCTTAACATAATGTTGCCCAAAAAGCGGTGGCCATTTTGAATTCAGGATTCGGAAAATTGTTACCTCAAACTTAAATAGTGGAATTGTGAGGTGTAATTTATTCATTTGCATAGAATTGGCATTCAAACTACGAAGAGACACAAACAGTTACGCTCGCGTAAAGAAATGCGCGCGTAAATACACAATCGTGGACGCTCATATTCGTTAATAACTACACGCTCGAATTTTGGGTCACTTTACCGGTCTTTCAATACGCACGTCACGAATAACTGTTTGCGCTAGTATATCACATGTGGTGCTTTTATCATGTAAATATTTTGGTTTGTATCACATGATAAAATCAAGTTGCACATTACTTTGTACCACAATTTTGTTTGTTTGGTGAAACTATTACCTTTTTCTCTCTTTCTTCTCTTTGAATGCAACGAGTTTGTTCAAGTTTTTCTGCTCGTTTCTTATCATCCCTGCTACGTTTTCTTAGTAGTTTTGCTTTCCGTTTCTTTTCCTATTAAGCAAAGTACAAACACATAAAATACAGAATAAAATAAATATGTAAGTATACAGTGTTAAAAATAACTTGTGATTTACCAACAAAAGCCTTGAACAGGAAACCGCGTTTTATGTGGTTCTGGCTTACCGAACTATGTCCGTATTTCAGGTTCACTAATTGAAATTATTTTATTAATGTATAAACATGAAGCAACTTTTTTTTTCTTCATTTCGTAAACCAATTAATTTACCTCCATAGACTGTTGTGCCTTTAATCCATTAATTTTATCCTGAGCCATTTTCATGCATGTTGTCTTGTGCTTTTGCTTCATTCTAATTTTCTCCTCTAAGCGTATGTACCTCAATTTCTCAATACTCAATAAGTCATTTAGTCTGCAACACAAACATTTTACCAGAATTAGAATAAAATTGAAATTTTACATGCAATGTAACAATACGATAAACTTGCTTTGAGACAAAAAGTGTTGAATGAGGACAAATAGTGCAAAAAATAAAAAAAATTATACCTAAACCATGCAAGGCAGTGCAACATTGTTAAATTGCCCTGATATACATAAATTTAAAATATTATATTCTACTAAATATTACACAAATAAATTATTAGTTTTGAATACGATGGTATAGAATAGATGGGATGTTCTATTCAACGAGAGGCGGGGCTGTTCATTGTCAGGTTTGTTTGATTTGAAAACAGGTGACAGTGCGTGTCAACCTCGTTGTTTCAGACCAACCACACTTCTTGCGATACATTTTTTCTCTCTCTTCCAAAACCGTTGAATAGTATTTTGTTACCGTGCATTAGTAGCGTTATCGTGCAATAGCACGATAAATAACTAATGAATAGGTAGGATATACACAAGTGTTGTCTACTGAAAGATAAAATTTTGCATTAAACTGATTGATTGACATTAGGCCTTCAAAAATATCTGTGATGGCGCACCATAACCCAAAATGCCGAAACGCAGGCATTTTATTTTGTAACATTGACACAGATATTTTCAGATATTGAGTAAATAAATTTTGAAAATTTTAAGAAATACGTGCGGTTATATAAGAAATTGTTAGAAAAGCATAAAGTTATCCCGAAAAATCCTACATGAATAAAAACAAATCAAATTACAAAAAAATACAGAAAGCAGAACGACCAACCTATGTTTTTCTTCTAACAATGTGCTCGGCTCAAAATGATTTTTAGACCTGATAATAAAATTATAATAAAATTATACCTCAAAAATTATTGTTTGTTCATTTACAATGTGAAAAACATACATGTATTAAAGCTAATTACCGGTAAGTTCCTACTTAAAATCTGTTGACTCATATAACAATAAATAATTAAGAATTTCACATGAAAAAGGCATGTAAATAAATTGAAAAGGAAAAACAAGAATATGCACGTCTAATCAAACACTACTCAGCCAAATGCGAAAGAACGAAATCCATATTTGATGTCAATGACCTACCTAAGATAATCATGATAAAGATAATGATAATGATTATAACAATGATAATGATAATAGGCCTAATAATGGTAATGATAATGATAATAATAACGATAATGATAATGATGATAATGATAATAATAATTATACTGGTGATAATGATAATAACCAACATAATGTAGAAAAAAAAATAATTCAAATATAAAACCCCCATGTGTAAATTATATTCTTTATATGGTTGTGAGCTAAAAAATACAGGTAGTGTGGAACATTACCAAAAAGTTTATTTCCAGTTACTATTTACTCCACGAAGTTAAATTAATTAATTCAGAGTTCGTTTCGTGGACAAGGTCATGTGTCGATGAACACAGCAAAAACCAATTATGTCCAAAGAGGCGCCCCTTTCACCACATCCGATTGTCGAAACACCGAATTACATCCTCATTCATAAATATTTCCTTGACTTGCTAGTAATAGTCATTGCGTAATTAGTTGGATTTTACCATGAATGTTTTTAGTACCAACACAAATAAAACGTACATCATGGTAAATTAAAATACAGTAATAAATGTACATTTACGTTTGTATTTGTTGACGTTAAAAAAATGCATCTGGGAAAACCTTTTTACTACGGCTTAAAAAATCTTTATTTGCCCAACACAACATTGTTTTGAAAACTGGGTCTGCCGGTCGAAACCTTTTACTAGTTACTACGGTATTTTCAAGTCAAACGTTTTTTGAAGTATTTCTTACAACTCTCTGGATAATGTATTTCTTAAAATGTTCTTGTTAATTTTAGGTGTCAATAAACATATAACGTTTTCGGTATACCACGTATGTAGTTGTAAGCTACTCAACGTTTCGATCGATGTGCTTCGATCCTCCTCAGGAGTGAGAGTGGAGATAGTCCAATGAGTGGGGTTGTAAATGGATTAGATTAGGGGTAGAGGAACTAGCTAAAACAAAGCATCATTCCAAGGAGGTGTGAAAACTAAAACAATAGCTATGGTTCATAACCAATTATGGTAGGATGGAGAAATTAGCTAAAACAAACCATCGTTTCAAGGAGGTGTGAAGACTAAAACAATAGCCAACCTTCAAGCAATTTTAGGTGTGTTGGCAAAAAAAATGTAATGATTTTTGTTGAGTTGTTGACGACCATCACTTTAGAAATTTCTTAGGTCTTATCATGTGCTACTATGCCTACGTCTCAACAGTAGACCTGATAATGCATATTCATTACAGTATCAGGAAGTGACATAACGTAATGGTTGTGTTGATGGAACAAACTACATCCTTCTGTCGCTATGTAGTTGCTGGTAGTAGCCGATCAAGAAGGAATTAAGAGTCAACACAAGTGGTGTTGTTACATAAAATATCAGTATGATCATACTGTGGTCATGTTTTATAGTGTTTTTCGTCAAGATCACCAATGCAGACGATAATGCAGATGGTAAGACAGTTTATCTCATTTTAGGAATTTAAAGTTAAAAAACAATGTTTTCAGTTGTTATGCACGTTGTTTTGGTTAATTGCTCCACTACAGTGTGAAGCATGGAGCTCAAGTTTATTAGATTGCTATTTATTTACTGCTCTATTTAAATAACATGTTGTACAGTGTATCATGTTCATAACTAATGAGAAAATAATACCATTCATAGAGTATAAATATTTCACTGTACAGTATATCCAATATTAAACAATTTATACGGTATTTATTGTTTTATTTAATAAATAATACAAACAGACAAAAATATTCCAGCTTTATGGGTCGACAAACTGTCATTCCTGATTATGACATAATTAATTTCTAAATATTGAATCCTGTCACGATGGCGTGTATCTCATGGCATGGAGTATGTATTAGGCCATGGGGGTACTGTATAAAATAATATAAAATAATTCACTCCATGATTAGGCCTATGCTTTCTTACTTGAAGTGGATTATTGAACCTTTCGAATGTAGATGTGTTATCGAAGTAGGCATAACACCATAGCTTTAGGGTAGTAACCTGCTGTTAATTGGTATGCAAAATCTGTTGTTTAGAAAATATGTTCAAATTAGAAAAGTGTTTATTTAAAAAAAAAACTATGGTTTAATGAGAAAACTATCAGTAATAAGCATAAGTTTTGAAGAAAAAATAGAATTTCGGGGTAAGTACAAATTTCTGTGTTTGTGACTTCTTCCCTGTTGTACTGACCGTTTCTTGTTGTCTGTTTATTTAATCCAAAAAATTCTCAATTTTAGAAAGATAACAAAACTTTTTATCGAAAATTTGATAATGAACATCCATTTTACACAAATGTCATATTTTTCTTTCTTCGTTATTATTCTTTGTAACATAACCCTCATTATTATATTATTGATAATTTTTCAATAATTAAAAAGACTACTACTTGACAAATAATTTAATCAGTTATTTTGTACATTAAGATATGGTATTATAGGCTAGTAATTATAATATATATATGCTATGATATATTATTGATTATTGATGCTGTTGTAGAATGTAGAGATTTCATTGGTTCCAAGAGGAAATTCGTTTTGGTTGAGAAGCTCGTAAAACAATGTAAACAACTCATACGACCTTGTAATTTAAAAATATAGGCCTACATGTAAAAGTTATTGTTTTTAAATACAATGGATTATAGAATAGGCCTAACATGATATAGACTAGTCATACAAACATGATTATGAAAACTAAATTATATTTGATATAATATTACATAATCCATTGTAGTTTTAATATAATAACACCAGATCATGCCTTCAATTATTTTCTCGCTTTCCCATGGAGTAAAGATATTTGTCGTTGTTGTTGTTGTTGTTGATGATGATGATGATGATGATGAGGATGATGATAATAATAATAATGATGATGATGACTTCATATTAATATTAGGCCTATCATCATTTTTAGTTAACTTCTTTCATTATTGCCAGACTTTGGTTTTTTGTTGTCTTAGACTACGGCTCTCTATGTTTGTCACAACCGAGGGTTGATGATGATGATGATGATGATGATAATGATGATGATGATGATGATGATGATGATGGTGATGATGATGATGATGATGATGATGGCAATAATAAGGTATATCATTTTTTCATTTTCATTTTCAGACTTTATATTAATAGCCTACAGTATAATAATTTTTTAATTAACTTCTTTAATAAATTATTGTTTTTTCACTGTTCCGTCTTAAACTCAGAGTGTGGTGGGTTACTCCTCGATTCCAGCTGCTACAATGTCATATTGCACAAAGAATACGTAGACTACAAAAGTTTTAGTGTTTCCTCGAGCGTTCTTACAAGCTATGATCTTCAAACAGCATACAATGAGGACTCGTGGAATGAGGCAAATCAAATGTGCAATGAGACTGGGGCCAGCCTGGCATCAATACCTGACATCCGTGTGCAGAGTATCTTGGCATACTATCTTAAAGAGGTTTACCCCGATGTCAAACTGTTCATTGGGTTGCGTCGGAAGAGCAAAGGTAACGCTTGGATTTGGAATGGAACTGGTGAAATAACACAGTATACTAACTGGAATAAAGGTGAACCGTCAGTTAAGAGGAATGCATGTGCTGGTGTATATTTGGATACAAATGATAGTCTTTGGTATGATATCAGGTGCACTAATACGATCTGGGGATATGATACGCCACGAATTGGAGCATTATGCCAATCTAGACAAACTGAAGATGGCTCTACGTCTGCTCCAGTGACTATGCCGCAGTGCAATGGTGAGATTTTGCAAAGAAAACAAAATCAGATTAATCCATCGTTCTTAAAACAATATTTAAAAAAACACCAATTTTATATTTGGCTATTTATTTATACAAAATACATATAGTTTAATATAAATTGAACAAGATAATCAGCAGATTACACCTCGTCCCGTGTAATGTATGGCAACATACGTAGTCACAATTCCAATTTCGGTTCACATATACCAGTAGAGGAGTACTGAATTAGACAATGGTATGAAACACATTCAAGACTCTCATAGGAACATGATTATAGTAAATAAAAGATGTGTAGCGAAAATAGTGTTTTAAAAGATATTACAAGTATGTACGGTACTGATAATTTAGCCAAGAAAGTTGTTAATGTCTATTTATCGTATCTGTTTAACATCTTTGTTTATTTGTGTTTTTAATTAATGAATAGTCGAATTATACACATTTTATGTTTCACTACTTGGAAAATGTTCAACTAATTTGAATTTGCCTTTGTGAAACTTTGAGAAAATCGGATTCGTTAACTATGCAATACGGAAGAAAAGGGTAAAAGTATTTTAAGTACTCTTAAGGAGAATCGATGTACTGGGTACATTTTATTTTGCAAATGTTCTGTATTTGACTTCCTTTAGCTTCTAAAGCTGAAAACGTAATGAAACACCCATCAACAAAGAACATACATTAGCTAATCAAATGTTTTGAAGGCAAGGCGAGCCCAAGATGTGTCTAAGAAATGTATCTCAATTGGGATCCTGCCAGAAGTATTCATAATTGCACTTTACATATAGGCTGTCGAACAATAATAATAACAATATGATAATATAAACATAATCATAACTTTGAAAATTATGAACGCGAATAATCAAATTAAAAGCCATTATATACAATATTGGGATACAATTTTAATTCCGAAAATTGTTTTCATTAATAAAAACTTATTCAATCAACAAATATTCTAAGATGTATTTAAAAAAAAAAACTGTTTGACGTAGAGCGTTTAATTGAGGCAATCTGTTCCACCTTTTATTCCTGTGTGGTATTTTTAACGAAACGACATTTATTGGAAGTAAAGTCAAAAGTAAAAAATAGATGCATCTCGACCTGAAACTGAAAGCAACTTAAGTAAACTATTACTTAATGTGGTGGGTTAAGTACAATTAGTACTTCTAGTACTGTACTTCGATCAACATTGTGTTACATTTTTAACATACTAAACTACAGACATTTTTTTTATTGATAATCATGATAATAAAACTAGTTGGACAAAACAAAACAGTTACGTTGATAGATATTGAAATATAAAATATTAAAACGGAAGTTCGATTCCGGTCCAATACAAATATTACCAGCTGAATTCACAATGCCTCTTTCGTTTTGAAATGAGTAAATTTAAGAAGAGGAAATACAATAGCAGCAACTATACCTGCAACAGGTCTGTAACCAGCTATGGGGAAACTTGGACAGCTATTGTAGTTTTTTCCAAAAAAAAAAGGAAGAAAAAGGAAGGGAATAGGAAAAAAGTGGGGACAATTTCACCAAAAATAAAATGGAATCAATATAATCACCTCTAAACAATAATTTAAATGCAGAAGAATGCATCTAAGCAGCAGATCTATTTTTTCATTTTTTTTTTCTGCGGCTGCAGGTTCATATCCCTCCAGACCCCCTCCCCACTCCACCCCCATCGCGGCTGGGCCATTAAAAATGTCATAACATTGCCCTGGAAGATTTACACGGCAATACAAGACAGTTTGTGGGGTTTTGTTTTTTAAAACTATTTTACAGTTTTTGTTACAGTGTACTAATAGTCAATAATAATACTGTACTTGTAATTTTAGGTCACATATTTATACCTGTGATTATAGCCCAGACGATACTAACCATTATTTTGCTGATTATATTGACCGTATACTGCAAGAAGGGACAGCGCGATTCAGTCGAAGAGACTCGGAACAATTTAAACGGTAAATATTAAATTATTTGCAATTTCATCATATTAGTTGTCTTTTTCTTTATGAGAGGAAGACAAATTTTGGTTTTATTTTGTTTAAAACTGACAACAAAGATATATAATAGGCTCTTGTTTATGATTTGCATTTATAACAGTATTGTAGTTATGTCTGGACACATTTCCAAACTGCAAGCACCTGTGAAATCTCCAAGCAAAATAAACAAGTTGGGAATTTGGAAATGGAGGTATACACTACCATAACATAATAATAGTTTTGTAATGTTGAAAGTTTATTAAAAACAAAGATTCAAACCGAAGTTATAATACCATTTTAAGTTGGCATTTTTTTTTAAACCTGTGTTTTGAGATATGAATATTATAAGAGTATCAGCAAAGTTCAAGATTGTTTATCGTGCAAAATCTCCTACCAGTAAATATACTTTTAACAATAGTTTGAAAAAATATTCAAACTAATAAGTATGTGAAAAAATGTTAAATAAATGTCACACTTTTTCTGTATACTATAAAATATACCAATTTCAAGATATTATTACATTTAGCAAATCATGTATTACGAATTACAATCGAAATTTATTATAAGATACGATAGGAGCTTGTGGGACATAGGGCCTATTTAGTAAGGTTTCGCAAATTTACGAAATACGACAACGAAAACGGAGACGTCACACTTCCATTTTATAAAGTTGCTAAACGTGTTTAAAAATATATCAAATTTTCTACCTACGAAATGTTAATGGCCGTTGTTCAATGTGTTCAATTCAAACGTTACAAGAATTTAAGACGTACCGGTATCCGTTTTCGTTTTCGTATTTCCTGAAGTTGCGAAACCTCACTATTATTCGATTTAACTGGGAGAGGTCGAGTTTGCAGGTAAAACTATTCTGCAAACAAACTACATTACTATTTTATCGTTTACACGTTAAGGTAGTATATTTGCGGGCATGTTGGATTTACCAACTTGTATTTACAATTGAGTCAAAATTACTTAATAGACCTCTAGGCCACATTTGTTTACCAACACATTTACAATTAACAAATCCCATAGAACAATTGAAAGTTCATCAAACCCGGAGTATTGTCTGAACATCTCAGTAGGCTATATTGAAAGTTTATGATCCTGAAGGAAATCCGTATGAAAGCCTACGGTTAAACGCTCCCACTCGGCCCATCAGTTTTAAGAAATTAATAAAACACAAGGAAAAGGTTGGTCGTTGATCTACAGTACTCCAATCATTTCTGTCTGTTGCCTACTTCAATTTCTCCAAATGCTTTGCATGTTTTTACAAAATTGTTCAGCTAAACGTGATTTGACTTCTAGCACGGACACAGCAGTCATAGCGCAATTGAAGTGGAAGGCAGCTTGTCTAGTAATCTCGCTTCTGACACAAGTACCATCTCTCGACTGACCAAACCACCGTGGTATCTCTTCGTCATGAGTCTACGACCTTCTACCCACTCCTATAGCATGGATGTTTCTAGATGGTGTTTTGAGCAGTTTATTGGTATTTTTCCTGTCAACAAGTCATCAGTTTTTGTAGATCTAACCGGTTGCCCTTTTCTTTGTTTGCAGTGTCAAGGTCTGATTACTATTTTTTAAATATTGCTGAAATTGGGCTTATTTTAAAGAAAATTAAATTGTATTTCTTATATTTCTAATGCTTTTATTTTCAGAAAAACGTAGTAGGCCTTTGCCAAATGGAATTCCAGTGACTGAAGATGAATCTGGAAACAAGTATGACTATGCGAGTCCAATAAGCCCGGTTATGGAAGATGAATATGAAACATGTGGACAGGCGGCGCATACATCAGTGACCAATCACACCAATCCAACGTATAATACAATTCCAACAACGGAAGAGGATGAATACATGGTACCGATGCATTCACCTACAGTGCATGTACAATCGGTGTACACAGAACTCCAACTTAAAAACTGAGTAGAAAACAAAATCCGAAAGGTCCACTAAACAACTTCAAGTAAGAAAGTGTAATGCATACCCCAAACAATGAGATACACGCCATCGTGACAGGATTTAATATTTCCACATAAATTATGTCATCATCAGGAATGATCATTCCTGATGATGACACAAGTTATGTCGAAATATTGAATCCTGTTACGATGGCATGTATCTCATTGCTTGGAGTATGCATTACACTTTCTTGAGTAGAGAACAATTTTTTACAGAAGGCCGTGTTTCCGCAGGAAAAAAATTATCTGATAAATTATCGCGATAAAAAATTATCTGATAGAAGTGCTGCAGAAACGGGTGTTTAACATATTCTGACCTAATAAAATATAATTATCCAATAATATTCCGATAATTATCCGATAATTGACCTAAATGCGATAATTTTTTACCTTTAACTTTGATCTAGCTTTTGCGAGGATTTCACCGCGGTTCCACCAAGGTGCCATGCGAGGAAAAGTGAAATCGCCAAATAAAAAATCACCGAAAGTTAGTGAACTCGCAATGTATTATGGTCTACACTGAGTTTGAGCAGATGTATTTTTAAGCAGATTAATAATTTAGTGGATAATCCGAAATTCCCGCGGAAACACGGCCAAAGAGATGAGAGAGGCGCAAACCGTTATTCGTACATAGTGAAAGACATGTAACTAAACGGAAAACGCGCGCGTGCAGTGTATAACAAATACTGGGTACTTTTCGCCGAAAAACGTTAACTTTAACGGATGACGTCATAATTTATTCATAAGTGGGAGGAGTTGCGTTAACAACTACGGTAATTTCTAGATTTAACGTGTTCGGCAGAACGTTAGTTACGTTTTACGTAAGTCCGGCGCATGCACATTTCGATTTGTTTACAAAAGGAGCGGAGCTTATCGCGGTGCTAAGGTTAAAGTTAACGAACGTTAACGTTCGGCGGCGAAATCTACCTATTGTTAACGCAACTCCTCCCACTTATGAATAAATTATGACGTCATCCGTTAAAGTTAAAGTATTTGGGCAAAAAGCACCTAGTGTTTCTCGTGAGAGGTGCAGTAAATCCCAATATTATTCGAGGCCGAATTATATTAATAACGTTGAATCCAGACGATGATGTTGTTAAGAACTGATTGAAAAGTGTGGTGTAGTATTTACAATGGCCATTTAAGGTGACGTTTCTTACGGTGACATTTCGCAAGAAAAGACACTTCCCTTTATGCCATAAGTAAATAACTTCTGCTGTAATAGAATCATACGGTTCATTTATATTTAAAAACGCAATAATTATATTAGCGAATAAAGCGTAATTTTTGTTGAATCACAAAAAAAAAAGAAATTACACCTTGCTTTTAGTGCATCTAGATAACTGAATTGTGTACATTCTAAAAAAAAGGTAGTTTTACAAAATATCCAATTCCCGACGGGAACAGCCAATGTTACAGAAAATGGTACCAATGGTACTGATAATAACTAGGTCGCTTACTATGGAGCGCCAAAAGGACAAATTGAAAATGGTACAATAGAAAAAAAAGTGGCGGTTCAAATGCAAGTGGTAGAGTGCAAAAGCCATTATGCCACTTGACTTTTGTATTGTGCCACTTGGCTTTTGTATTGTGTCACTTAGCTTTTCTGT
>JAOTQE010003726.1:0-11321 GCA_025631205.1 Nesometra sesokonis
ATGACCAACTACTGCAGCTAGCTTAGGCGGTTGTAGATTGTACAAGTTAAGGATTAACTTCTTGGTACTTATACTGTGCGTAGCTTTCCGCGTCTTATTGTCGGATCGACTTAATATACAGTAAACCTCTATATGTTCTGAAATGGCGCCCTATGAAATGTGGTTAATCGAAGTCCGAGCCCTAATCAGGGCTTTTCATGTGGGGTTGGTTTATGATATATTCGCCACTTTCAATGTGGCACCTCTCAAGCCCGTAATTAAGATTTTCACTGAAGGGGGTTTCTTGACTAGCGGATCCAGACACGAGGGTGCATTGTGCGTAGTTTTTACCTCTGCCCCACCATGGTCGTTGGTGAACTAGGCACTACGAAATGTTAGAATATTGCAGCTTGAGATGCTCGGAAATGGCACTCTTAAACATTAAAAACTGTATGAAGTACGAATATGTCTTTAATTGAAGAAAAAAAGACACCCATTTCAGCTCCATCATATTCATAGTTTTTGGGTTGAGATGCAAATATTTTAGAATGTGGAACATCTATATGATCGAAAATGGTGCTCGTTTGTTGTAAATGCTTTTTTAAATTAAAAAAAATAATGCAGCTGAGGCATGACTGTGTTACTAGTTGAATTTAAAGTTAAAACCACACCCACCTCACCTTAGGATAATTGTGGATTCAGGTTTAGGCACATTTCCGTAATTTGGTCATTTAATGATGTCATCTTTTATACAGACATTTGAAAAGCTATCAAAGTAGATTATTCATGCAATACTGTATTATTCTTCACATTATCAATCTTTTACTAGAAAATTCAACATTTTAGAGGGTCCTGACCCACCTGACTCCCCCCCCCCCCCTGAAATGTTATCCAAAATACAGTTCAGTGACGGATCCAGAAAATTTGTAAGGAGGGCCAGGAAATCCATTTCTTTGACGGCAGTGTCAACCACCCCCTTTCTTTGTATACAGAGTACAAATCAATTTTTTAAATTTCATTATTATCGGTTTTTATTATTGATACTGTATACGTATACACTATATAATTTTCAAAAATAAAAGATGAATCCTTGACTAATTTCAAATTTAATGGGTACAGATTGCTCATTACTTACTTAGGAACATACTCAGCATATTAGTACACAGCAGACTAAAAAATTATTCACTATATAAAGCAAGATATATAAAATATAATATAAACTAGCACAAGTAATCAACTATATATTAAAATAAACCAAACAGTAGAACGATTTTACATACAGTAAAATTGAGTTATGGTCTTTTTACCTTTCGTTCCTTACTTATTAGTGAGGTTTCGCAGATTTACGAAATACGAATACGAAAATGGATATGTCATACATTCTTGTAACATTTGAATATAACACCTTGAATATCTGTCACAGTTGGTCAGTATTTTACGACGATCATCAACAATTCATAGGTAGGAAATTTGATATATTTTTTAACACATTTAGGAACTTTCAAAAATTGGAGTGTGACGTATGCGTTTTCGTATTTCGTAAGTGTGTGCATTAGTTTCACCACTGCATTTTTGCTACAATCATGGTTTTGCAATATGGGATTACTACTACATTCCTTGCTGCCAACATGGCCATCTAATACAGCAGTGTATCAAAACTGCTCCCTACGATTAGGATTTTTCAAAACATTAACATATTTGAATACAGTAATTTACCACTGCATTCCCTCAACTGTCAATACTGTATAACTAATAATGCAGTATGATCCCTGAATAGTTTGCTATCATGGCCATCAATTAGAGCATTATCATTCATCGTCATCCAATACATCACTGCATTCTTTACAAAGACTATGATAAATTAATGCAGTATAACCACGGTATTTCTTACTACTATCATGGCCATCCAATACAGATTACCACTGCTTACCACCATTATACTTGAAGGCAGTAACCACTGTCTTTCTTACTACTGTACTATCATGGTGATTTGTGAGCTCACAAAATTTGTCACATCATAGGTAAGATCACCACCAAAATAGGGTTGAAATCAAATTTATAAGAAATATAGTTTTAATTATGAGTATTATGGTACAGTACTTGTATTTTTTTATAATACTTTTTTTTTTAGGTTTTAATGCAGGAAAGTGTCCTTCGTGCATATTTTCTGAGATTTATTTTCTTTTGTTTATTTTCCGATTGTGTTATGGGAGATTTTCTCAAAACCATGTTCCCATATGAAAATTTCAAATGCTCATATTTTGTATTTACTTATCCAAAGTGTAAATTACAGCTTATGCTCTATTAGAAGGAACTAACAACTCAATTTTGCATTTCCCTACCATGATACTCATTTTGTGGTGAGACTTCACTTTTAATACAGTACTATCAATATAAAAATATAATAATAGTATGTGCAACAGCAAAAACAACAAAAAAAAAAACACACCCATAAATTGAATGACATTTCACAAAATACAAGTAGGTTGTATGAATTCAGACTGTATCATGCTAAACAGGACCCCATTCTTAACTTGGCTCTAAACATATCAAACAATGGTAACTGTACTTCACTGCATTATTATGAATATATGTTCTCTCCTGGCAATGCATACAATGGTATCGTCACTTCACGTATTAGCAATTCCTTGTTGCAAGTTTCATTGTAATATAATATAGTATTATTACTGCATTTCTTGCTGCTATCATCATCTTTGGATACATTATTACCACTACATTCCTTGCTACTATCATGACCATCCAATAGAGTATTACCATTGCATTCCTTGCTATTATCATTGTCACCCTCCTTTATTTACTACTACTTTATACTGGTTGATTTTAACACATTTTACAGCATGTCTTGTTATAGTCAATGTTCAAAGGATATACAGTATATTACAATTTTAGATTAAAACCGTTGTGTTTCTTTTCCAATTTATTATTTGTTAAGGTGTTTTAAAAATCCAGAATATTATTATTCATTATAATACTGTATAAAACAGAGCAATATAAAACATGGGTTTAGGTCAATTAAATTTGGCTCAGCATATGTGCATAAAACAAAATTAAAAAGTAAGAGTAAGAGAAGTAATACCTATATTTTAAATATAATGTAAACATACAATTATTAAACGTATGTGTAAAAACGAAAACACAAAAGTATCTTTAATGTTAAACTTACAAATTCAATAGTGTTAAATCTCTCAAAACTTGAAAAAAAATGCCAAATTCTTGCCACCATTATGATACTTAAATAGTTTCACCACTGCATTTTTGCTACAATCATGGTTTTGCAATATGGGATTACTACTACATTCCTTGCTGCCAACATGGCCATCTAATACAGCAGTGTATCAAAACTGCTCCCTACGATTAGGATTTTTCAAAACATTAACATATTTGAATACAGTAATTTACCACTGCATTCCCTCAACTGTCAATACTGTATAACTAATAATGCAGTATGATCCCTGAATAGTTTGCTATCATGGCCATCAATTAGAGCATTATCATTCATCGTCATCCAATACATCACTGCATTCTTTACAAAGACTATGATAAATTAATGCAGTATAACCACGGTATTTCTTACTACTATCATGGCCATCCAATACAGATTACCACTGCTTACCACCATTATACTTGAAGGCAGTAACCACTGTCTTTCTTACTACTGTACTATCATGGTGATTTGTGAGCTCACAAAATTTGTCACATCATAGGTAAGATCACCACCAAAATAGGGTTGAAATCAAATTTATAAGAAATATAGTTTTAATTATGAGTATTATGGTACAGTACTTGTATTTTTTTATAATACTTTTTTTTTTAGGTTTTAATGCAGGAAAGTGTCCTTCGTGCATATTTTCTGAGATTTATTTTCTTTTGTTTATTTTCCGATTGTGTTATGGGAGATTTTCTCAAAACCATGTTCCCATATGAAAATTTCAAATGCTCATATTTTGTATTTACTTATCCAAAGTGTAAATTACAGCTTATGCTCTATTAGAAGGAACTAACAACTCAATTTTGCATTTCCCTACCATGATACTCATTTTGTGGTGAGACTTCACTTTTAATACAGTACTATCAATATAAAAATATAATAATAGTATGTGCAACAGCAAAAACAACAAAAAAAAAAACACACCCATAAATTGAATGACATTTCACAAAATACAAGTAGGTTGTATGAATTCAGACTGTATCATGCTAAACAGGACCCCATTCTTAACTTGGCTCTAAACATATCAAACAATGGTAACTGTACTTCACTGCATTATTATGAATATATGTTCTCTCCTGGCAATGCATACAATGGTATCGTCACTTCACGTATTAGCAATTCCTTGTTGCAAGTTTCATTGTAATATAATATAGTATTATTACTGCATTTCTTGCTGCTATCATCATCTTTGGATACATTATTACCACTACATTCCTTGCTACTATCATGACCATCCAATAGAGTATTACCATTGCATTCCTTGCTATTATCATTGTCGTCCAATACAGAATTATCACTGCATTTCTTGCTACTTGCTACATCATTCGCTACAGTATTACAACTGCACTCCTTGCTACCTCCAAAATAATCACATTCTTCATGTATAGTAAGATGAAACTGAAAACTACAGTAATTATTAAATGTCTCACTGCAGTGTCCACAATGATACGGTACGCCACTTGTTGACTCAAAGAAATGTTTTCTTAAGGCGACATATCGATTAAATTTTGTCCCACAATATATACACATAGTTCTTAAGAAATGCATAGTTGAAATATGAAATTTCATACTACAATAATTAATAATTTTCTTTCCACAACATCCACATACATTTGGCATTTGGCATAGTGTTGGTACAAGTAGATGTTTTGCAAAATCGGCAAATTTTCTAAATTGTTTTCCACAATGTTCACATTTTGTGTGTGTAACAATACGATGTATCTTCATATCACCACATTTGATATTTTCTCCACAATATTCACACGTTGAGTACGAGTAATGTCTCTGAACATGTGCTTTTAATTGAGAAAAATTATAGAAGTTCTGTCCACAATAATTACATTCATAAGGTACCATATTTACTAGCGGCGGTGGATTCAGATGTTTTGCTAAATCAGCATATTTAAAAAATTGCTTTTTACAATATTCACATTTTGTGTGTTCAGTAGTAAGGTGCAATCCTAAATTACAATAATTGATAAACTTCTTTCCACAATGTTCACATTCATACGGTACTTCACGTGTTGGTACAACCAGATGTTTCATAAAATCTCCACAATTACCAAATTGCTCACCACAATGTTCACATTTTGTTTTTTTAATAAGATGAAGTTTAAAATTACAATGATTAGTAAACTTCTTTCCACAATGTTCACATTTATCTGGTAATCCATAGGTTGGTACCTTCAGATGATTTTTAAAAGCAACACAGTTACTAAATTGTTTACCACAATGTTCACATTTTGTTTTCTTACTGCCAGTAAGATGACATTTAAACATGCAATCATTATTAAACATCTTTCCACAATCTTCACATTCATATGGTAACTTTCTGGTTGGTACAAGCAGATGTTTTGCAAATTCACCATAAATGAATTGTTTATCACAATGTTCACAATAATTTTTGTGGGCAATAAGATGCAATTGAAAATTACAATGATTAGGACACTTCTGGCCACAACGGTCACATTCATATAATTTACCAGTTGATACAATTAAATGGCTTGCAAAACCAGAATGTGTACTGAATTTATTATCACAATGCTCACATTGTGTGTGTGTGGTATTAAGATGAAATAGTAAATTACAATAACTAATAAATTTCATTCCACAATGTTCACATTCATACGGTACTTCACGTGTTGGCACAACCAGATGTTTCTCAAAATCAGCATATTTATTAAATCGTTTTCCACAATGTATACATAGAGTGTGTAGAAGTATATGTGCTGCAAATTCAGCATAGTTACTAAATTGTTTATCACAGTGTTCACATTGAGTGTGTACAAGTACATGTGTTTCAAATTCAGCATAGTTACTAAATTGTTTATCACAATGTTCACATTTTGTGTGTGTAAGAACATGTAATTTCAAATTGCAGTCATTAGGACAGCTCGTTCCACAATGTTCACAAAGCAATGGTACTTCATGTGTTGATAGAGTCAGATGATTTCCAAAATCAGAACAGTTAATGAATTCAATTCCACAAAATTTACATTTGGTTAAATCGTCATTCAAATATTTACAGTTCCTCAACTTCCTTTTTCTTTTGTTTATTAATGAATTGCCATAAGACGTATTTCTGTTTAGTTGATATTCTATCTTTCCATTTCTCTCGATTTTAAAAATATCATTGGTTTCTGTAGATGTTTGGTGAATTGCTTCTTCACATTGTTCTAATTGGTTACATACTTTTTGTTCTTTCAAGTGATTGTCAAAACTGTAATTATCATGTTCAATTTCAGTCTTAATTCCTAAATGTGTCTTCAAGCCATTCAAACAAAATTTATTTGCACATTGTTCACAATCGTGCATAATGTCTTTTTCCAAATGTTCAGTTTTTATTGATAGTTTAGTGCGCTTTTTTACAGTTTCTTTGTCACAATGATATGATGGTATCATTGAATAATCGCTAGTGGTATCATTTACATTACTATCAGATGCCATTATTTTTCATTACTGTGGTTCATGATTACACGAAATGACATAAAATCCTTCACAACTTTATGATGCAATGGTCTACAAAAATGTCTACAAAAGAATACAATAGTGTTAATTTGAAATATAATTGGCAAGCTGCATGAAACATAAACAAACAAACAAACATAATTAAATTCAATTTAACCATAAAAACTCAGAAACAGATAAAATACATAAAATTCAGCACAAATTATGTTTTAAGTCATATTAATTCTTTTTTAATAAGAATTATGTTATAATTATTGGAAATAGTGATCAACTCAGGACTTCAAAGGTTTCAACTCTTGTACAGGTGAACAGGCAATGTTCGTAGAGAACCAGAAATTATGCGCGATTTGCTTAACAACCGAGGCAATAACAGTTAAAAAACGGTTTATATTACCCAATTCACACGTACAAAAATCTCACCAAATGTAACAAATTGTTACATTTTATAGTGCGTGTGAATGCAACATCCTGTTAAAATCTCGGAGAATCTAGGAAAATCTTGAAATCTTTACCAGCCTCGCAGAGGACCCCCCCTAAAATTTTGAGAAAAAAAATGTTTTCCTAGTAAAAAAGTTATAATGTGAAGAACATTATAGTATATAGCATGAATTGTAAACCAGCCATCGTTAATAATGCGGACTGAAACTCAACTTTGAACTTCGCACAACCTATTTCAATAAAAAATTAAACGACGAAATTATTATTTTTTTTTTGCTCATCAAAACCAAACCGGCAACCACGCCCACCCGGACCTCCCAACAAATCCTGGCGCCACCACTACTGACCCCCCCCCCCTTTCATTCCATCCTGGCTACACCCCTGGAATGTGTTGATATCTCAATAGGAAAAACTCGGGAGATATCCTGGTTACATTTTGTTACATTTGGTAAAGATTTTTGTACGTGTGAACCGGATATAAGTTGTACTGTTGTTAAGTGTCCTGTGTATACCTTGAATAGTTGCACATTGTTCACAATCATACATGTCTGTTTCCAAATGTTCACTTTTTATTAACATTTTTATAGTTTTTTTTTATTGTCACAATGTATCATTGAATAATCGCTAGTATCATCTGCATTATTATCTGATGCCATCATTCTTACTACAGTACTGTGGTCTGTGATTGCAAGGAAAAGACTGATAAAATCCTTCAAAAGAGTAAAAAAAGAATTATTATCAACAATAGTGTTAATATGATAATTCTCCACACTCATCTAAGCCTATTCTTGATAGAATTTAACTTTAATTTAAAGAAAAAAAATTATATGGTGCTGGTAATTCATATCTTAAAAGAGCAAAATTTACATGAAAATCATGGAAAATGACACAGGGCAATTGACTTACTTGTTTTAATACATCTTAACAATAAAAAGTAAAATATAAATTATTTTTGTAAAGGGTTACTTAATATATAATTACATAAAGGGAAACATACTAAAAATATATTTTTGTTGAAAAATCAATAAAATGTAATGTTGTAAGGTTACACCTCCCTGCTTAAAGCACCCCTAAAATTGACAAGAATTTTTTGTGGGCCGTAAATGACAATGGACTAATTAAAAAAAACATGTACAACAACCACCTATAGACCCCTAGAGTCATAATGCACTTGTCAATTGTATTCCTAGCTCTTGGGTACACGGGGATGGCCGGAACTTGCATCAAAATTAGCTCGGGATTTCACTTACAGTAATTTTTGCCCGAGTGGGCCGGGCATTTACCGGAGATTGTTGCAGATTGTCCCGGGTAGGTGGCGGATTTACCGGGAATTGGCCAGGTATAAACCGGGGTTTGTCAGTGGAATTCCAATGCTGATTGTGATCGAACAGGATTCACAACAGTTGTTTTTAAACTGTTTTAACACTGCTCGCAGTTCTCCAAAAAATCCCAGAAATACTTTGTTATTTTTCTTGGTTACACTTCACTGCACCGCAATGCTTGTCATCGATCGAAGTGTCTTCTGCCGCGTCGTGAAAATCATCTATTGAGGACAGTTCCTGTGCTGGGAATATCGTTTGGAGACTTTCAAGATTTAAAAATAATACTTGGTGAGGAATTTTAGCCGGGACTTGCCGGGGAGTTGACCGGTATTTAACCAAAATACTTCTCGGCTTGCCGGGGACTTGGCTGGGGATTGCTAGGCCAGAATTGCCCGGGTGGGTGGGACTTAGCCGGGATTTACACGCAATTATTGCCCGGCTTCTTAGGGACTTAGCCAGGAATTAACCAGGTGCTGCAACGGCAAAAAAATGCAACTCAATGCAAGTCCCGGCCATCCCCGGGTACCCAGGGGCCGGGAATTCAATTGACAAGTGCATAAGTCAGACTTGGTATTGTTTTGTTTTTTTTTTATTTTTTGCATGTCAAAACCAAAGTTGGGATTTAAGCCCCTCAGAGTCCACGCAAAATCATTATCACTAGGCCTAGTAGTAGTAGGCCCTACTGTATGCCTCCCAAGAGTTCGATTTTCCAATGAAAACTTAACAAAACAATACATATTTTAATATAATTTCATATAAAATAGGAATAAATAAGATGTAGGATTAGGAGCAGAAATGCAGTTATATACCGTGGGTACGAGTTATCCATTTGGGTACGAGTTGGCATGGGTACGAGGGGTTTTTGTTTGGGTACGAGTTGACCTGCACCAAACAATACACATCACTGTCCATGGGCTCTACAGACCCGGTAAGGAGTCGCCTTTTTTAATACTAGGCCTAGGCTAGACCTAGTTTTCGTGTCTAGGCTGGCCAGGCCTATACAAACTCAGAAATAGATTAAATAACTACATCCTAACTACAATCAGGGCCAGATACACTTCGAAAAAAAAACATGTAAAAATGGGAAAAACATGAAAAAATAACATAGCATACAAAAGTTGTGTTGTTGTTGCTTGTAGATCAAAAGAAAAAGAAAAATACAAATTACGCCCTCAATTGGCGAAACATGTGGGTTATGAAACGCAATAAGTGTCATTACGGACCTTATCATTAAAAACTTTATTTTGGACCATCACAGTACTCAATTAGCATAATTATGATAGTAGAGCAAATTAATTCGACCAATTAACAGGACGACTTTAAATTAAACGTTCAACCTTTTTCACAGTGAATCCTAACACATACGTGGCCATATTTATAAAACGTACACATCAACAAGGAACAAATGATTTAATTAAGGAACTACAGAATAATGCATGGAACAATCTATCATATACACACAAAGCGGATCCACGGAAAGGGGGCCCACTTCCAGATCCGGGTGGGCGTGGCTGCCCGTTTCATTCTGACGAGCCAAAAAAAAGGTCATGTCCCCATTTTGGTGCCCTGGAGGTCTATTTCATGGTTAATATTTGACCCGGCGCACCTCTGTAAGAGGTGAGCGCAACTGGTGCACTGTTAGCGCCGCGCCTCAACATTGTGCACAAAAAAATTGATTTCAAAAAGGGGTGGGTCCCTTGCCCCCCCCCCCCCCCTTGGATCCGCGCCTGGAGGAGGCGAGTCGATGGAGACGAGTTTTCTAGGGGGGAGTTTCCGAGGGGCGAGGTTATAAGAGGCGACAGTGTCGGGGCGCGTTCCAATGGGCGACTTGACTGGCATTCTCAAAAAGCAAATCAAATCCATCTATTGTCTATTGTTCCATTTTTGGTCTTTTATAATCATATTAAATTATCGGACTTGGAAACAATTTATATCCGTTGCGATGACTCTTTGACCCCTTTTCGTATTCTGGACCTGCTTCTCTGAAAACCAATAGCAATAATTCAGACTTTCCCCTCAACTCAGAGCAAAAAGCCCGGAATATAACTGGGAGCAAACCGTTATCTTACTCAAAATTGGGACTTTTTCATAGAAAAATATCTGAAAAGCGACCAAATTCACATTGGAATAGCGAAAAATATACACGATTTTTTTTTATGGGATTACAGATTGCAAACACCCGGTCCATTTTAAGAAATTTCTTTTATAACAAGCTTATCTTGTGGCACCAATTTAATTGGGGAGTGCAGGGGCGGATTCAGCAGAGCTGGATAGAAGTGGTCAGATGACGGATAGAGGGGGTCCGGTGCCAAACTTAATATAGGGATATAGGGAATTGTCCCCAGGACAATTTCCAAACAAGATACGTTTCCCGGGTATCTGAGAGGCAATTTTCACGAAGATTACAAACAATGAGTTTTTCAAGTTCAAATGATATTCTTCAAAGTCAAAAGGGGCTGGGGGAGGGGGTGGCAGGGTCGGGTTGGTCCCTTCGATCCGCGCCTGCGGACACCCAGTTGACGAGCCTCGTTATCATCAACAGCGTTTCACAAAATGCGTGACGTCACTGCCATTGTGGGCGCAGATGCCCTTATTTTATATTTAAGAAAATAATCCCAGTGAAATTCTCCTTTCAAGTTTGGGAACTTTTCATTTTAACTGGTCCTTTTATCTACACCCTACCCCAGATCATCACAAAAAAATGTTAAAATTTGTTCATTGTATTAAATGGCAAATCCTAAACTATCGATTTTAATAATAACAACAACAACAACAACAACAACAATAAAATAATATACATTTATATATTATGGCAAGCCCCAGCTGTCTTAAGCCTTAAGAAAACATTATGTTACTACCGTTTATCATTATATTACGTATGTTTA
>JAOTQE010003737.1:0-11320 GCA_025631205.1 Nesometra sesokonis
CAATTCATCACAAAGTTCATTATCCACCCCCTCAACAGGAAAATATGCAACTGCTATATACATTTCATTATTATTAATATATCTTGAGTTTTATGTCTAAAAAATAAAAAAGTATATAGCCTGCAAAACACTATTCCAATTTTGTTTCTTTATTATAAGATGTAATTTCTGTTTATAAATGATTACACGATTCTTCGTATCTTTACAGGAGCGGCTTTAAAGGTGTGGAGATGGTGGGGTGGGGTGGCTTAAAATTCTTAAAATGACCATGATTTTGAAGCACGTTTCATTACACCTAAAGGCGCAGTTTTCATTGCAATGATAAATGCGGCAAAATGTATAAAGAAAAGTGCTTCCAAATCACAGACTAAGCTACAACCCAATTTCAATTTGGAATCAAAGAATCCCTACATATAAAATGGGATAACCCCAACTTAAACGCAGCAGTTGCAAGAGAATATTCCTACGCTGCCGATGATGATGATGATGAACTGAAGAAAATTTTACGACCTGATGATGTCAACTTAGATGTGATGTTAGAACCATCGATTACTGCTAATCCCGAAAACATTGAATCTGACAAAATAGACAAGGCGGGATTCCATTATGGCCCACGAAGGCCCTATCACCGTAGACGTAGGCCCCACCATCGTAGACGTAGGCCCCACTACCGTAGACGTAGGTACTATGTGGGTGGGTACCGACGCTATGGTGGGAGACGCTATTGGTAGTTTTAAAATAGGCCTATAATTTGGACACGAAATATGATTTTGGAATAAAGAAGCATGAAGGAAAGAAGAAAGAAAAAAAAAATAAAACGAAAATAACCTGTATATGTTTCCCCATTATCAATTGCAGTTTGTTATACATGAATCGTATGTCTTAGCGGTTAAAACAGAACCGTGAACCATAGCGTAAACAACTGAATAGGTCCGAGTCCCGCTTGTGCCTGGTTCTGGCCTGGTTGTATCATTTGCTCTCTAGGGTCGCCTTAACCATTAAAGAAAATACGAATTTTTGGAGAAAATTACGTTTATTGTATTATATTTATGATTTTCATGTAATGGCCCAAACGGATTATGGTATAACACTTAATATGGTACCTGTCTCTGAAGAATAATTTTTGTAAGAGCTCCGCAGTCCAATTTAGATAGGGAAGTTCTTGAAATATTGGGTTTTTGCCTTTTCAAGCTCTGTTATGACTCCCTCACTCGTAAAATCAGGAGGCGCTGAACATTAGGAAGGAAGGATACATTAAAGGAAAATTATTACTGGATGGCGGACTAAAAGAAAGAACAAACTTAAACGTAGATAACATCATAGAATTATTGGAATTTGTCTTAACCACCACGTATTTTTCTTTTAACAATGCTATCTTTAGACAGAAATTTGGTATGGCTATGGGCAGCCCTGTGTCACCATTTGGTTGCCAATATTTACATGGAATGGTTGGAGGAGAAAGCTATCTCGAGTGCTACACCTGACATCAAGCCTCGCTTTTGGAGAAGATACGTTGATGATGTCTTAGCTATAATTCCCAAAGGCACCGCCTATGCTATGAACCACCATATTAACAACGTAGACCCTTCAGGTAACATAAAATTCACTCATGAACTCATAAAAGACAATACTATACCATTTCTAGAAACCCTCATCACAGTACATGAACAAGGAAACATCACCACATCCGTATATAGAAAAGCTACTCACACAAACCAATACTTAAATTTCAACTCACATTACCCATTACAACATAAATTAGGTGTGGTTCGGCCACTGATGGAGAGGTGCGAAAACATCGTCACCATAGACCGAGAAAAAAAACAGAAATAAACAACACGTAAAACCCTACAAGCCTGCAATTACCCGGATTGGTCGATGGAAAGAGTAAAAGAACAAAGGAGAAAAAAAACAGCAAGGGAAACAAGAAAGAAGAGATGACCAACCCACCAAAACAAGAGGGAGCATCAGCATCCCATATGTCAAAGGCCTATCCGAAAGGATAATAAAAAGTATGTAAAACTATGTAAAAACATCACATAAATGCTTACTTCAAGCCCTTCAACAAAATTCGGGAGATGCTGGTCCATCTGAAGGATAAAATCAAGAAAGAAGAGACTAGTGGTGTAATCTACCAACATCTACAACGTTCCACAAGTCTGCTATTACGGATCACATGGTAGTCAACAACCATATACCAGATTGGAACAACACAAAGATCGTGGGTAAGGAGTCATCCAGAGTACAACGCACCATTAAAGAGGCTATTTAGATCAGAAGGAATAACGACACCATGAACAGGGACGAAGGAACGTACGAACTGTCGCACATCTACGATGACCTTTTACATCAATAGACATAATCCCCGGAACCCCGGAGAAGACCTCCTAACAACACAGAGGGCGCACGTCATCGGACCTACCGATGATACGAACTAGCTTCGGCTAGTTCATTCACCTGGCGACGACCTACAAAGAAGGTTAAAACTGTAGTGGTACGTAATCGTTTTATTGGCTTAGATAAAAAGAAAATTACACTCTAAATAAAATTTAAGTTATCTACTGCACGTGTTAAATGAAAATGCCTATCTCTTGCCAAAACAATTTCGTCAATTAATCTTTGTGGCGCAAGGACATTATAATTTGTACATTAGAATCTACATAAAATTACAATAAATCCTCAAATATGCGAGGTCTCACTACAAAAATAGTCCCTTGGTAGAAAAATATAAAATTTAGTTATTGGTAAATTCTAATATCCCTATAAGCTGTAATCTATACTTTAAATCACATTTATTGAATAAGTAGATCCACAGATTCTTGCCTAATAAAACTCTCCTTAAAATTTATAAATCAATTATTGAACCCACACTTAGTTATTGCAACATTGCTTGGTGTTGTACATATCCCATTTACCTTCATGAACTCCAAAGACTCCAAAATAAAGCAATTCGTGCTATTAGTTGGTCTTGTTACTCCGTAACTTGTCTTTACCTCAAATATAATATTTTGAAAATTAAGGATATTAATCAATATCAAATCGGAATCATCATGTATAAATGTATCAAAGGTAACGACTGGCGTTTAAAAAACCTCTTAGGAAATTTAGAAAATCCCGTCCATTTTTACCTTACCAGAACAAGAAACAATATACGACCTAAACCAAAACACATTTATAATACAAGTTTTTGTATTTCTTTTATTGGCCCTAAGTTATGGAATTCTCTTGATCCCTTACTACAAGATTCATCTTCTATTTATATGTTTAAGACAAGTATGAAAGAAATGTTAATCTCTGGCTACATTTAAATTTAAACATTTTATGTAACGTCTATTGCAAGTATTCTTTATATTTATATATATTTCGTTTACCAATGCTTATCAATTTGAATTATATTATGACTACTATTGTGGTTTCCACACCTTTAACAAGCCCATTTGGGTTTCAGTGGGAACCTTTCATTTATAATTATTGTTATATACAACAATTATCTCATTTTAGTTTTTGCTACGTTTAGGTTACTGGCCTCGGTAACCTTGTTCACGCAAGTGACGTGTGGATTTGGACTCCTTTATTTTTCTTGCTAGATAGTGATTTTCCCAAATCCACACGTCACTTGCGTGAACAAACTTTTTATAGTTTAATTTGAAAGAAAATTATATAATAATATATTTGAAATTAGATGATTTTTTTTCGAGAATACTCAGTGCAATAAGCCTGATATTGAGACTTTTTTAAAAGCATGACGTAGTTCTCATGGAGTAACAGTCAAGACAACTAGCTATTGGACGAAAGAAAAAACATGAACACCATCATTTTTCCGTGTTTTTGGCCGAACAGTTAAGACAAATTGTCAAGCATAGCAAAAAGAACCGCCGGGGTTCAAGGACCGCTTACTCCATAGTTCTGGTGGATGAAAAATATCCTTGCATAAGGACTACTCCAAGTGTATGCAATGGATCATGTGCACTCAATAAAACGCAGTAAATCCTTTAGTGCACTGGTTCTCAAAGCCAATGCCGTAGACTGATGAAGGTTAATGCCAATGACCGTGTTTCAGCAGAAATTTTAGATTATCCGATCAAATATCTTCAGTCAAATTAATTTTAAAAAACGCAAATGGGCAAATTCAGTGTACACCATAATTTATTTTTTTTAATTTCCAATATTCATATAATATACAGTACATAACATGAAATATTAAATACATTTGTAAACCGGGAAAAGAAAAAATAAAAAAAATGACATTACAATTTATGGAAAATTGAAGTATCTATATATTTTAACCTCAAAGATGTATTATCACTCAAAAATGACCAAAAAGTCATAACCATTAATTTTGAAGCTAACTCTCTCAAATTAAAGTAGCATCAAAGTTATGAACTTGAGAATAGAAATTATTGTATTTAAAAACTGTTTAGTAAGATTTTTACACTAAAAAGTTACCACAATTTTAGAGCCTTCCAGCCTTTTTATGGATCTTTGCTCATTTTAAGCATTATAATAATGCAAAGTAAGGGTAGATATTGTTTAAATATTCTAATTATTTTATAATAATAATTAATTTATATATTTCGTAAGTGTACACCATAATGCATTGTTTCTTGCCATTGACTTTTGGTGTGGAACTCTGGTGGCACAGTGGTGAAATTATCGCAAAAAATGAAAAAAGAAACAAAAACAAACATCAAGGTTAAACCCGGGTAAAGAGTAAAACAATTATCGAAATTAGGTATTATCGGATACAGTAATTACCGGAGTAGAACTGGAAAAATATCGGATAATTTATGTTCGTTATAATAGGTTAAACACTCGTTTCTGCGGAACCTTAAACTATCGGGAAATTTTAATTGCGATAATTTAACGGATACTTTTTTCATGTATTCCAATTTCTCAGATAGCGGCATTCGCTGCTTTAGAAATAAAAGACAATGTAAACACTGCTGCAGTGACTGTAGTAATTCAGTTACAGATGTATTAGATCAGTAGTTGGAATTACTGAAAACATGTCTCGATGTCGAAAAAAAAACCAGGAAACTGTATTACTAGAGAGGTAGACTTGTCGTAACTGCAGTAGAATATTTTGTTGAATGGTAGCAAAGGGCCTTTCGTAAACGATTAGCGAAAGGTAGCATAGAAGATTTCAGAACGATAAACGAAGGCAGGGCTTCTAAGTCTCTAGTATTTGCCTGGAGTCTCCAGGAATTTTGCATCATCTCCCGGACTCCCGAAAATACATAATTTTCTCCAGAAATTCAATTTCATGATTATCTCCGGGATTATTTGATAATTTAAAAATATAAACACAAAATATATAGTATTTTTTATTTATTTGGACACTATGGTATTTGAAGGGTTGTATGTCAGTAATTGTATCGAATATTATAGTAAATACCTTTTCATTTTTAATAATAAAAGCATTGTTGTTTATATATAATTCACTTTTAGATGATTTAAATACCCCAAAACAGTTACGAATACAATTCTGGCCGAAAAAATCTCGAGGATTTCTGGTTTTCCAACTTTGGAGCTCTACGAACGGTAGCATAGGGAATTTCCCGAACGATCAATGAACGGTAGCATAGAGGATGTTCCAAACGATGAACGCAATAGAGGAGTTTCCAAACGGTAAACAAACAGTAGCAACTAATGTTTCTTGATCGTTCGTTGGTCGTTCAAGAACTCCCGTATGCTATTTTTCCAGGCCTACTGTTCTAAGCCTGCCGACCCATTTTGGACGTCTCATGCATACACTACATTTTCTCACGCATGAGAAGAATTTGTTAAAATGTAAAAAAAAGATTTATATACTCCAGAAGCCCTCAAAATGAGATAAAAATGTGCTAATGTGTGCTTGAAAGTAATTTATTTGCACGAGTATATCACACTACATTCCTCCCTCGTAGTTAACAAGGTCGTCTTCTGTGGAATTTCAGCCACCTTCGCTCAGTCATACGTCTATTCTACTTGGCCCCTACCTTTAACAGCATACCATTCGGGTGATGTACAGGCAGATATACGTTTATGCTTCAAAGGAGGAAACATTTTTTAAAGATAATATTATAAGAAGATGGTTGTACGCACATATGGCAGATTTTATTTTCATGATGTCATTAAAATGAAAATTCGTTGTAAAAATCTAGTGCTGAATGGCATGGGGATTATTTTGATCACGACTATAAATATTAAAATTTCCAGCAAGGAAGATTAGGAGAAAGATCGAAAGACTGGAGAAATGTAGGTGTCGGGGAAAGAATAGGAGGGTAAACAATAAGAAGAGAATGTATGTGGATTTTATTGTAGCTCCACTGAATTCAAATGATTGGAAACGAGTAATTGATAGGTGGAACATAACAGTAAACGCACCGCCACGCGTGAAAGAACTTATATTCATCAGATTTTCAAGTTGTTATAAATGAAGAAACATTATCACGCAGCCCGGTTTCACAAACCGAGATTATGTCAAGATTCTTGTGCAAAATGTGCTGAAACCGAGTGGTCTTTAATTATTACATAATGAACCAGCATTCTATCAATCCATGAATTATCTCTTTCCTTCGTTGGTGTGTCACTGATTTTGCGATTCGCAAGAAAAAAGAAGGTCACTTGTTTCGTTTGTGCATATTTGGCACTAGAAGCCATCGCCATAGACAGCATGAGGCAGACGAGGCGGACACCTCGTCTAAAATTGTCAATCCAACACCCCCTCCCCACCAACGACCGGGAACCACGCACCCGAAGCAACCAACCTCGCCTCGTCTTTTTTACGTGAAATTTTCTAATCTCTGCGAATCAGTGGTGTGTCCAAGGAGGGGAGAATCCACATAAATCCCATTCAGAGGAAAAGGAAGAATAATGTTAAAAAGACAGAAACATGAAACGAACCTTAAAATAGGAGGAATTCCCCAGCTCATGTATACGCCCGTGATATGTACTATGATTCTCCAGTCAATAGGCCTTACTTATTGGGAGACACTTTTTAAATTACTCTACTGGCGTATCGTATTTGGCAACAATGTGGATGGAATAGTTCACATCTTATAATAACATAAAACAAGACGTTTGTAATTCCCCGGCCGTGGTCAAATTTAAATCGAGACCAGTGGTGAAGATATGTGATCAAAATGTAGAACCCCAAATGAAGGTCTTTTCATGAAAAACACGCACGCCAAAATCAAAGTCCTATCTCTGACGATGCAATCGCTATGGAAAAAAAGTTAAAGTTGACAACAGACAGACAAAAACAGACAGAGAGACAGACAGAATGAACATTTATCAAATCAATAAGCCATTTCACGGTTTTAACTGCGCATGTGCAGATTAAGTTCAAGTGATAAAACGACGCGCGACAATCATTCCTATTAGTAAGCGCCGCGCGTAGTTTCATTACTTGACCTTGGTAACGCAAATGCGCAGTTGAAACCGTGAAATAGCGTATTAACTAAATCATGGCAGGATTGGAAGGTGTCAAAACACAAAAATGGATGAACAACTTTTTTTATGTTACACGTCAATACCTTCATTTTGTCCGCCTATTTTATTATTGTTCCATCCTGTCCCGAGATTGGAGCATGGCGGGAAAAACGGTAGGTTTATGATTCATAGTAGAAATGAAAAAAAAAATTCATAATCGATCATCAAAACTATATGCTTTTAATGCCCTTAAAACGCCTCTACCTTTCCAAAAATTATTTTGTTAATTTAAATAAATATTGTGACACAAAGACTTAATTTAAATCCCGTCTTGAAGTGCATGGCGCCGTCACACGATTTCGTTAGGTGCTTGATTCAATGTTATCCTATATCCACACAAGGCCTTCCGTAAAATGAGGCCGCCTTACATATGGAAACGTTTTCATCAGTTTTAATAATTACTATCCAAACTCAGTGAATTCATGTCAAATCACTGTGTTGCGAGGTATAACATTTCTTCACCCGATTTTGGTCGGGTCAACGTTTTATTTTTTTTCTATTTTTCCGATAAAACTACCCGACCAATCATACCAACTTTTATAGCAGATTCAAGCTCATAAAATGCTTACCAAAGAATCCGTTTTGGCCAGCACTAACAAAAAAATATTTTACGAGTGTGGGAGTACTAATCGAGACTGAAACAGCCAATAACGTAAGATTGCAAGAACCCCCTATTTAAATAGGTTTAAGGAGCTGTTACTAATCTAAGTATTCCAATGGAACTGTAGGAGATTTTTCAAATTAAAACTCAGAGATATATTAATTTTATAACATAATCCGTTTGGCCATTACATGAACATTATAAATATAATACTTAAAACGTAATTTTTCTCAAAAACTCGAGTTTTCTCCAAGGATTAAGACGGCCATGTAGAGCTTAATGATGCAGCGTTTCCATATAGATTGGATGTTTTAACGACAGTCTTCGGCAAAACCATCAGGAGGCGGAGGTCATAGGGTACTTGAAGGCCTCATTTATATTGAGAATTGCTGTACCAATAAGTAACTAATTTTGTTTAAATGCCATTTACATTACATGAGTCTATAGAAAAAGCTAAATTAAATCATGTTATATTCTACATCAAACATTTAAACTGCACTGATTGGTTGAAAGAGCGCCACGTGATTAAAAATATTCCTACTATTCCAGCTTGCTGACGTCACTTTGCGAAATATGTTGCTATTTATCAAGTGACGTCACTTTTATGACGTCACTTTTCGGTATAGTAAAATACTATTTAGCAAAGTGACGTCTGGCAATTGTGATGTTTACACAGTAACAAGCGAGCCAAGGCTAGGCCCCCTAGCGAAGGCACTCCGATCAGTTAACTGACGACGATATAGGGCCTAGGCCTTAGACAAATTTATCCGTAGTAGATAGTGGAAACCCAAAAACAATAAAATATGGTATGCCCGTTTTTGGAGAATTTTGTAGACATTGTGGAGTGAAATTTGAGGATGTATGAAGGACCCAGGCCTAGTAGTAGGCCTCGATCGAACATCCCCACCCAGAGCCGCGTGAAAGGTAGGCATACCTAGGCCTAGACCTAAAGGTAGGCCTAGCCTAAGCCCTTTGTCTTGTTCGATGTAGAATATAAAACAAATATACGTTGCCTAATTTCAAGTTGCTAGTTAAAACCATGGGCCTCGGTGCCTCCAGATAGTATTATTCACTTCGGGGCTGCGCCCCTCAGTGAATAGTAATATTTGGAGGCACCTCTGCCCATAGTTTTAACCAGCAACTCTCAAGGCAACGTATATTTGTATAATATTATAAACAATTTTATGGCACTTGAAGATACTTCAAAATTCTGTCGGAACCAGCAATGCTGATATCTTAACATAATTAATACTCTATACAAAGACTTCCCACAACGAGAATTCCAATCAGGGTTCTACTAACGTAGGCGTACGTAATTCAGATACGAAGAGATTAAACCAATCTGGAGTAAAGCTTTTTGGGTAAGTCAAATCACCACACTATTATATAATGTGTATATTTTTTTTATTAAAATAATGGGTTTTATATCTTTTGTTTTTAACATATGCTTTTTATTTTTTTTTTTTGCTGTAATTTGTAAACCGTAACTTTTAATTTATACTTTTAACGTGTTGTACTACAATCAAAATCAGCTTTTCTGGCTGCATGTTTCTATTTTTATCTTACACCATGGAAAAAAAAAAGATACACTGAGATAAATAAATAAATAGTATACGGCCTATAGGCCGTATACTATTATTACTATTATTTTCCGAATACAACGATGCATGTATGAAGTTAAAGATGGAAAGTATTTTATATATTAATTGCTCAATCTATTTAAGATTTATTAACGGTTGTTGAATCTTGTTTTATAATACAGGCCTGTATCTGCTTGTGTGTACGCGTGTATGTGTAATATTATATACATTATTGTGACCTCTGAGGTATACACATTAAATTAAAAAAACCAATAACAATATTGTATAATTGACAGGCACAGAACGTGATGATTACTTGAACACGAATTATTGTGCAATAATGCCCTATGGAGTAGCATTTCGATACGAATGTTGTTATAATAATGCTATAAAAAAACAGAATGGAAAAGGTGTACCGTAAATTTAAGATATGAGAATAAAATCTAGGTTATTCCCACAAAAGATAAACAAAACATTAAAAATAAATAAATAGTTCTATAAAAAATAGTATTCATACCTCCCTATGCCCATGGTAATTAAAATAATTCAATGCATAGACAACGGGAACTGACAATAGCGGGATGGTCAATCACAACATCTCAACTGTCTAATAGCCTGGGTGTAGAACTCCTGAAAAGAACCTTTGTGGGGAAAAAAGTAAAGGAAAATTTGTTTTTGTTTTTTCTGAATCCTTATACTATATAGCGATCCAGAAAAAAATCCCCATGCCTGGGGTTTGGGCAAAATGTTTTAGAGCACTTTGAAATTTGGGCTATTTTTACCATAAGATGACGCTATATTGGCGTACTGAGATTGGAGTAGGGCAAACTAAACTTACACTTAAAATTGACCTATGACAATTCAAAATGACATAAACTTACTTTATGGCAATATGATATTCAAATTGGCTCAAATTACATTCTAACTAGTGTCATCGTTTATTTAAATTGGCCTAAACTACATTGTAGGTATACTATCCGATGTTTATATTTGCGCAAAATAATGACAATGTAATTGTTTTCTAGTATTCAAATTGATCTAAATGTCATTTTAAGTAGTCGGTTCGACATTCATATTAACTGAAATGCCAATTTAACTAGGTTATCTGTTATTAAAATGGAACAAAATGGCATTTTAAGTAGGCTATCTAGTGTTCAAATTGACCCAAGTGACAAATTAACTATGTTATCTGGTATTTGGCCTGAATGACATTCCAAGTAGGCTCTGTCATACAAATTGACCGAAATGACATTTTAACTATGCTACCTTTTATTTAAACTGGCTTAGATTACATATTAACCAAGTTATTTGGTATTGAAACTAACCCAAATTACATTTTAAGTGGCAATCCGGTATTAAAATTGACCAAATTGATGTATACATTGCCCCAAATAACAAGTTAACTATGTTATGCCGTTGGTGGCGTTCGAAAGTACAAGTACTTCGAATTTATCAACGGTTTAAAGTTCGGATTTTGAACGATATTAAGCTATTCTTTGATATAACGATTGACGTATATGTGTTACGAATATATTCTGGTCGAAGTTTAATTACTGGATTTACGGCTGAACACTCTTGACGCAATGTTCCCGGGACGCCGCCTAGCGGCGATATTCACGACAAAAACTTTTATGGAACTCTCTCAATCACTCTGGTAGCGAGAATC
>JAOTQE010003748.1:1287-11320 GCA_025631205.1 Nesometra sesokonis
CACTTTGTTTACAGTGTGTGTCAAATTTTAGTAAGCAAAGTGCCTCACAAGACACTTTGTTTACAGTGTGTGTCAAATTTTAGTAAGCAAAGTGCCTCACAAGACACTTTGCTTACAGTGTGTCAAATATTTAGTAAGCAAACTGTCTCACAAGACACTTTGTTTACAGTGTGTGTCAAATTTTAGTAAGCAAAGTGCCTCACAAGACACTTTGTTTACAGTGTGTGTCAAAGTAAGCAAAGTGCCTCACAAGACACTTTGCTTACAGTGTGTCAAATTTTAGTAAGCAAAGTGCCTCACAAGACACTTTGTTTACAGTGTGTGTCAAATATTTAGTAAGTAAACTGCCTCACAAGACACTTTGTTTACAGTGTGTGTCAAATATTTAGTAAGCAAAGTGCCTTGCAAGGCACTCTGCTTACAGTGTGTGTCAAATATTTATTAAGCAAACTGCCTTGCAAGGCACTCTTCTTACAGTGTGTGTCAAATATTTAGTAAGCAAACTGTCTCACAAGACACTTTGTTTACAGTGTGTGTAAAATTTTAGTAAGCAAAGTGCCTCACAAGACACTTTGTTTACAGTGTGTTTCAAATTTTAGTAAGCAAAGTGCCTCACAAGACACTTTGCTTACAGTGTGTCAAATATTTAGTAAGCAAACTGTCTCACAAGACACTTTGTTTACAGTGTGTGTCAAATTTTAGTAAGCAAAGTGCCTCACAAGACACTTTGTTTACAATGTGTGTCAAAGTAAGCAAAGTGCCTCACAAGACACTTTGCTTACAGTGTGTCAAATATTTAGTAAGCAAACTGCATCACAAGACACTTTGCTTACAGTGTGTGTCAAATTTTTAGTAACTGTCTCACAAGACACTTTGCTTACAGTGTGTGTCAAATATTTAGTAAGCAAAGTGCCTTGCGAGACAGTTTACTGAGCAAAATTCCTCAAGTGTTTGCCAGGCTTAATTGGATCTCAGGTTCTATACAAAGTCCCACTATATTCCTAGCATGAAGCATCTTTTTTGTTAAATTGAACCTAAATATCTTGTATCTGCTTAATAACTTTAAGTCAATAAAACATATGAAGTCAAGCTGTTCACTTGTTCTGTCTCAATACATTCTTACCATATTTCTCCTTTAAAACTAGACTGTACATTTCTGAGTATACCATTAGTCAGGCTTACACATTTCCCATATGTAGCCATTAAAATTAATGACATTCAGTATACTGACGTAATTACCACCATCTAGGGACTGAATGTGGCTGATAAAATTGCCAGCATAAATTAGGCCTACTTCATTGATACTCTGGCAGTGAATGCAATATGCTCCTATCATGCTGGAAGCAAGTTATTTATTGTATTGTGTATTGTCATAGTAGCCAATCCCCCTTATAGTAGTCCAATTGCCCTCATAGTAGTCTAACCGCCCACTTGTGTGTGTATTAATTGCCAGCTAGCTATTTGTTTTGTATTAATTTTGCTTCCGGGAATTTGAAACTAGAGCCTACAGCCAAAGTCAATGATAGTGAAAAAATGAGGTTTGTGCTTCTCAACGTTGTGCTTCTCAACTTTAAGATTTGATAGACTCTACCGAGAGCAAAAACACCAAAGAACGTTGTAAAGTATGCTGTCCAGATTTTAGGCTTTGTATTAACAAAAGTCTAATTGAGCCTTGGCAGGCCTCGCCACCTTCTAGATAGACTTAGGCTAGGCCAGGCATACGAAGTCTAAGACCTAGGCCAGGGTTAGGTATAGTTGAAATTATAGTCCCACAGTACCATGAAAACTGCTTTAACCCTTGGCACAAGCTTTCATAGCACCTAGGGTCTATGATTTCAACTATAACCCATCTAGCAGTTGATATTTACTTTCATAACACCTGCCTTTGTTACCATGGATGCTAGTTGTAAGATCAGCATTCATTCCTAAATCACTGGGCATTTATCTTATACACTACAAAAATGAGCATGTATATCTCGATGATCTTAATCTGAAGGTTGCCAGACCTTCATTTTTTACATCATTTATGTGAGCTCACATACCAAGTTGCACATTTCTAATAAAAAAACTATTAGTATTGTGACACTAAGAAACACCACTAAACGCCTTCATTTAAATGATGGTTCAATTACAAGGTATTAATTTTAAATCATGTTAGCCTTTTATACTTTATACATAAATATTCCACTTGCATTTATGAATAATTAAATCAATTTATCTGTATTACCTTATCAGAATCCAATGAATTCATTCTGGCAACAAATAATGGGATATGACCTGCATACTGATCAGCTAAATCATCAAATATCTTGTTTCCCTCAAGTCTACATTATTACAAATATAACAAGACCACATTAATATAGTGGGAAGAATAGCTTACCATGCTCACATAATGTGTTTTTTTTAAACATGTGTGAGGTCTCACCACAAAATGAGTCACATCATCAAATTGAGATAATCACCAAAATAGGTCTGGAGCCAGATTTTTGAGAAATTTAGTTTTTAATCAATTACTGTACTATGGTACATATGTTTCATTATATAATATTTATGTCAGTTTCCTGTAGGAAAGTGTCCTCCATGCAGACCTTCTGAGATTTATAGTCTTTAAATTGTTTATTATTTTATTTCTTTATGGGGAATTTTCTTAATACTGTGTTTTCATACATGAAAACTTGATCATTTTGGGGCCATTTTGATGGCCATATTAGGTTTATTAAAATTATATTTAAAAGTATAGAAATTTTTTGAAATATGTAATACACATTTAAAGTCTCTAACAAAAACGATTGTGGAAATACATTAATCCAAAGTAATTGCAAGGTCAGAAGTCACATCTGAAGCCATACTTTTAATATTTCTGTCATTGCAACTAATATGTGTATGTTCTGAACAATTTGAGACCAATATGAAGTCTATACAACCAGTAGTTATTGAGATATAACTGAAATATGAAAGGACAATGCATCGTGACATGATTCAATATTTTGACATAAATTATGTCATCATCAGGAATCCTTTTTATTATGTAGAAATATTAAATCCTGTCACAATGGCATGTATCTCATTGCTTGGAGTATGTACAGTTTTATACTTTCTTACATCATATATATTCTGAACAATATGAGAGCAATATAAAGTCTATACGACCAGTAGTGTTTGAGGAGATACCTACTGTATGTCAAACATACCAGAAAAGTCATTTCTGACTTTTTTTGTAAAATTTCCCATTAAAATGAATATGTACTTTTTGAAAAATGTATGACCAAATGTGAGGTTTCATAACAAAATGAGTTGTGTTGTATGAAAAAATGTTGAACTACTGTTATATTCTGAAAGAAGATATGCTTCAATTTTGTTTTTGCATTAAGCTCATAGGTTGAGTATAATGAGAGAAAAATCATTTTGAAATATTCATGCATGAAAACATATGTTGGAGAAAATCGACTTTAAAGATAAACTGTTGACTAGACTTTCTGTATTTTTCCATTGATTTTTAAAATTAACCTTTACAAAATGTAGCTCAAAAACATGTTTCTTGTAAGTAAACATAAACATGATGTTCTAAATTATTAAAATTAAAACTTAGCAAAACAACAGAAATCTCATGTTTATAAAATTATGACATTCTGTCTATTTTTGTGAGTATCTCAAAATGGCCTACCGTACAACACGACTCACTTTCTCATGACACCTCTCTAAAATCAGCAATACCAACATCACCACCAACACCATTACATTACCATAACCACCAACAACTACCATAGTACAGAAAGCTATGTATACTACCAGGATTTTGGTGCCAAAATTGAATTTTTATGTTATGTCTGTCCCTTTAGGAGTGCTGGATGCAAAAAATCTAGGTACCATTTTTTTCGACTATGCCTTGGGCAACAATTTTGAATTTCAATATGGCTACCTTTGACTTACATATCACACGGAACATAGTCATTAATGGTATCACTGGAAAGGGAATTGCACACTGATCAAATGTTCCATTACACCTATAGCGATAAACCAATAGTTACAGAGATATTCAACATTTAAATAGTCACATGACCAAATCAAATGTCAAAGGTAAAAAATTAAATTTCGACAAATACCATCATGTTGGGCTCTCGTCGTGCTGAGCAATATTCCACAGCAACTGTATACCTAAAAGTGCATATTTATAAATATATTTATAAATAAAGAATATGTCAAAAACCTCAAAAGTAAATTACTGTATTAATGATGTAAACATCCCAATTTTTACTTTAAATTTGGAATTTCTCGAAAACAGTACGGTTAAAACTAAAATGCCTTGTAAAACTGTGTTCGGCATTAATAGAGCTTTCATATGACATATTTTAATTTTTGACCTTTGACCTTTGTTTTGGTCACATGACTATTTAAATTATGAATATCTCCGTAACTATTGGTTCACCGGTATAGGTGTCATGGAACTTTTTGTTCAGTCCCTTTCCATTGATACCACTGTTGATCATGTTCCATTTGGTTTTTAGTCAAAGGTAGCCATCTTGAATTTCAAAATGGCGGCTAAAGGAGTGGTCGAAAAAAATGGTATCCAACTTTTTAGTATTCAGCATCCCCAAAAGGATGGAAATAGCAAAAAAATCAATTTTGGCACAAAAATCCTGCTGGAACCTCAATTCTGACATACCTTTCTATACTACCACCATAATAATAGTGCATTTTTCTAAAGCCTAAACTTATTTTACATTAAACTAAATAGCCAGGAAATTTTGTATAATAATGTTGGATAAAGAGGGTTACCATTTTGGGAAAGCATTCCCAACAAGTGGAAAAATGCCTAAGAATTCAAGTTGAAATTCTTTTCTTGTGGTGGCACTGAACATATCAAGTTAAAACAATTAAATTCGGCAAAATTTCCGAAGGTAAAATATATAACACATGTCTACAAAATATTATGTTTATATTACTTTATCTTACTTTGGAATCCAAGAGATCTTGAGGTCTCGAATAGCATCCGTGTATTCTTCTTCTTTACTTTTTTCCTTTGATTTATCTTGTTTAGAATTACTTGCTTTGTGAGGTGTTTGTGTCAATACATACATAAAAGGGTAGCTGTCCTGTTGAGAAAACAATTTCAATATTATGAATGAATCTAGCATAGTAACAAAACAATCTAATTCAATTCACTTGCAGAACAATTATTACAGTAAATTCCAAACACCCCCCACCCCGCAAAAAATTCTCAATTACATCAAGAAAAAAATACAATAATACAAAGAAGATGAAAAGGAATAGAATCTAAATTATAACGATATGCATACTATGTGTAATGTGTAGTGAGATGTTTATTAAACAAGACTGAACAATCAAATAGTAAACCAAATGGCATTGAGGAACATCATCAAAGCTCCCAGATTGAGTGTCCTGGAGTATCCAGGCATTTTTAAACATTTCCTGAATTAACAAACTTTCTCCTAGAAAACAGTTTTCTCGAGGTTCTGCAAAAATACCTGCGTTGGTATATCATCCTATCCAGCAAATTAATGAGTACCCTGTGATGGGCTACTGTCCTATCCAGCCAATTGCTGGGATTATCCTGTGATGGGCTAGTGTCCTATCAGTAAACTTTTGAGTACCTTGTGATGGGCTAGTGTCCTATCCAGCTAATTACTGAGGTACTCTGTGATGAGCTACTGTCCTATTCAGCCAATTGCTGGGATCTTAAGGTAGCTATCCAGCTAATTACTGAGGTACCCTGTCATGGGCTACTGTCCTATCCAGCCAATTGCTTTGGATTACACTATGATAGGCTAGTGTCCTATCCAGCTAATTACTGAGGTACTCTGTGATGGGCTACTGTCCTATTTGGCCAATTGCTTTGGATTACCTTGTGATGGGCTAGTGTCCTATCAGTAAAGTTTCGAGTACCTTGTGATGGGCTAGTGTCCTACTATCCAACTAATTACTGAGGTACTTTGTGATGGGCTAATTTCCTATCCAGCCAATTGCTTTGGATTACCTTGTGATGGGCTAGTGTTCTATCAGTAAACTTTTGAGTACCTTGTGATGGGCTAGTGTCCTACTATCCAGCTAATTACTGAGGTACTCCGTGATGAGCTACTGTCCTATTCAGCTAATTACTCAGGTACCCTGTGATGGGCAAATGTCCTATCCAGCCAACTGATTGTGTTACCCTGTGATGGGCTAGTGTCCTATGAGTAAAATGTGATGGGCTGATGTAATATCCAGCAAATTATAAGGTACCCTGTAATGAGCTAGTGTCCAATCCAGGAAACTGCTGAGTACCCATGTGGTAAGCTATCAAGAAAATTGCTGAGAGTACCATGTGATAAGCTCCTGTCCTAAAAAGTCAATTGCTGGGAGTACCCTGTGATAGTCTACCATCAAATCCAACAAAGTTATAAGATACTCTGTGATGAGATAATAAAACTCTTAAAAACTCTAGGGCTGGTATTCTCACAAATGATTACCATGTTTTAACCTGTCCAGTAAAATTGTGTTGACTTTAGTCAAAATAGACAGAGTCCTATAAAAAGTGCAACAAACTGTAATTGTTTCCATTTTTGTATTTTCAAAAAATTGTCAGCTTTGACAAAAGAAATGGATCAAAGAAAAAAAACCGACCGAGATACTGGTGTTTTTAGAAATAAAAATTGAAACAGCCCCAATACTTCCTGTTAAAATTTCCCAAGTGATTTTGCATGTGTCAAATCCAAAACAAATTTAGTATATGTATATTGAATACTGTAAACTGAAAATAATTTTAGCCCATGTTGGCTGCAACAAATAATAAAAGGTGACATATTTTTTTGCATAAAACCGTGAAAGATACATATTTCAAAGAAAATACCAGTTCTCATAATGTTATATAATATGTTATGACATGCTAGTTGTTACTAAAATAGCTTTGAATGTCAACTCACTGCTTTTAAACCAACATTCCTTTTGCCCTCTGACCCTTGATCTGCTTGGATGCCCTTCTTCCGCTTGACCTGGCAACAAGGGTCAGAGGTCAGATTAAAATAAGTTACTATGATTGTACTATGTACTATTATTATACAGTATAAAAAAAAACATGTAAAACTATGACAGAGATGGAATTTATCACAAACTTCTGATAAATGTTTGATTGCACTTGAGCCAATCCAGATAAAAAAAAATAATCATATACAAAACATAGTATTTCAAATGTTGTTATAACTTGTGTATACAAAAATGAAAAATAAAATAAAAATAGAACTCAAAATAAAAAGTATACATAGTTTAAACCAATAAGAAATAAAAGACAATATTACCTTTTTGCCTAGATCACCTTTAGCCAATGTCATTGTTCCTGTAAGAATCTGACCCAAAGTGGCACCCTTTGGTAATCGATCATCAGGAATTGGTGAAATAAATATAGGTACTGAACTTCCTCCTGTAAGATTCACTGTATTAAACTTGTTCTTTCCGTTTAGTGCAGATAGCACTGATGGAAATAAGTCAATCGTAAAGTTTGTTGAAAGTTTTTGATCAATGAGCATGACCATGTCTTTTATTTTCTCCAACATTTCCTTCTTTTCATGACGAACTTGGAGTTTTAAGGTGTAGTCACCTTTTTCCAGCTTCAATGTGTACTTATAATAGATAAAAAAAAAAATTAGACAATATTTTACATTTAAAGAAAATTATATTTTAAATTCTCCTATATCAATACAAAATGTTTTATAAAAGGAACACCAGGCATAACGTACACCAAGTTTTGTAAATTTGATATTAACCATATACAGTATTTACTGCTTATTAGTGAATATTCGATTTGTGCAAAATAGTACAGGCACCCAGAATACCTACTCATGTGAAGAGACAAATGGTTTGAAGGTCACAATATGTTCACCTAGGGTGAGAGTAAATATAATTGATATTCCTTCCATGTTGTATCTTGTCCTGTACAAAGAGCCGAGAGGGGGGAGAATTCAAAATAAAGGAGGACTAAAATTATGCCATACCGCATACATATTCTGCAGCCAATGATAGCTGAATACTTGCCCATAGATTTCATATTATATTATTAAGTAGTAGTTGTCTGGCGATTTTAGTCAAAGGCTAATTTTATCTTTTCTACATATGTATACCTATTAAAATCATTAAAATGTATTTACTTGTTGTGGGTAGGCATCTCCAGCTCCTATGTACTGCTTGTTGTTATCAAACAGCAACCAAAGTTGACTTTCATATTCAGATTCATACAGTAAATCACTTAGAAGAGGACAGTTTGGTGTGATCTCAGATGTTTTACTCTGTTTAGTAACCATAAAAGAACAATTTCGAAAGAATTAATTATACATAGCAAAAATACAAGGTGGGAAAATTAGCTATTTAAGTACAGAATAAACATTAAATCATTAAAAAAATTACCTGATGAAAATTATAGGTAAGGAGGAGTTCATATATCTGTCTGTTGTCTGTTAGGACATCCCTGGAACCAAGAGGCTTTATCTTGGCATCAGATGGCCTACAAGAAATGAAGCATATAATCACATATTGTTGTTATGTAACTTCTGCAACAAAATATTCTTTTCTTTGTGTGCATAAAATATGATATTCAACTCTTTGTCCTACATACACAGTTTTTAACAAAGAAGTTACTTCACATACAAGTGATTATAACAATCTGAAGTAGAAATTTTAATATATAAGAGGTATTGTGCAATCAAACTTGCAAAAAACTTAAGTCTCATTGTTATGCATTTCACCCAAAATTAAATTAACAAACCCCCAAACGTAGGCACACTTAGCATAAATGACCTCCAAACTACCTGTCAAACCATTTCGTTCTCTGTCAAAAGATTCACCAGTGTTCACATATTTTGACAGCAAGAGACATTCGTGCCTGAATAAGGATGTTATTAATTTTGACAAAGAAAAAAGATGGGTTGAGAGGGAAGTTAATGATGTCATTTACATTAAGTGTAAGGAGCTTTGTTAAACAAAGCAGGTAAAATCTGTCATAATTTGGGAGGTGTATATGTTCTGGCTGTAAATAAAATTCCAAAAATGATGACACAACAGCTGAAGTCAGAGGTGAACAACAAGCCACACAAGACCAGGTGGCCTGATGATGTCTTGGATTAGATGTGAAATACTTTCCACTCAAAAAAAAACCAGTCCAGTAGACAAAATTCATTTATATGATAGTTTAAGTTGTTAAGCACTTATTATACTTTGGACTTCATCTCTATTTTGTTGATTATCTCAATTTGATATCACATATCATGCAACTCATTTTGTGGTTAGACCTCACATATTACATTCAACACAACCAAAACAAACCATCCAGAAAACCGAACTTCACACTAAACCAAACATTTTATAAAGTCCCTAATTAGTTAAAACCAATGTAAATGAACTTTTAAACAAAGCTGTCTGAAAACAACATGGACGGTCCAAAGAGTTGTTAGTTTAGAGAGTTGAGCATATTACCTTAAAGGCTGAACACAGTTTTTGATTGAGATAACTGGGGATAACTCTTCTTGCTTAAGATGTGACTGTACATTTAAACGCATTACTCCACCTGCTGCATGCTGTAAAACACAAACAAAATCTAAATCATTCACATGGAATAAATTAGACTGCAACCTACACTTTACATACCTACAGGACCAGAAACCATACATAATCCATATGATTCATAAAATCCAGGTTGTGTGAAATATATACACTTCTGGCTACAACATAGGCCTAGCATTTTACCTGTAGAGCGAAGTTAAGTTCCAAGATGGCCTGATAGATCTGGTGCTGAACAAAACTTAATTGTTGTAATACTTCCTAGTGATGTTTATATTCCATGCAATATAAACTTTATATAATTCTTTATATTCCATTGTGTTTAAAGTCCACAATATGCTTTTAAGCAAATTGTAAGAAGTGGTCCATTCATCACCTTTGGCCTACATCCTTTATATTATATGTAGTGTAATCTACATCCTTTATATTATATGTAGTGTAATCTACATCCTTTATATTATATGTAGTGTAATCTACATCCTTTATATTA
>JAOTQE010003759.1:0-11320 GCA_025631205.1 Nesometra sesokonis
TTACTGTGTAAATAGTTGTTGATTTTCTAAATACGAACGGTCGTTGGGTTAGCCCCGAAGGTATCAAAAGTTTAAATAGTTATTTTAATCTACGTACGAACACAGCCTCTGTAAGTAAGACACCCTCCAGAATAATGTAATATTTGTCTCAATACCATCCTCTCCCAATAACTAAACAACATTGTATACTAAATAAGCATAACATAAGGATCTAAAAGTATATAGGAAGTAGGAAGTAATTTTCAATAACATTACTAGGCCTATAATATTTATTTGTACCTTGAAATATTGTGCCTATGTGTGTCTATAAATTAAATCTAAATTATTAAACTGAATATGCTGGTGTCTATAATATTGATATCTGTGTAGCATGATGAGTGAAATAAGAATGTTATGTAACACAAACATAAAGACTCCCTACCCCCATGTAACACACTTTAACAGAAACATAGTTACACATACCCACCAACCCCTCCATGCATTTCCATAATTCATAGATAGCCATAGCAACAAAATCAATTTAAATTAATTTTGAAATTAAGTTGGTCTTATAAAGCAACAAGAAATTCAAGACGATTATCAAAACATTACCAATCTGGCACATAAAAATGGCAATACAACCTCATTTCTACAATGCAAAATAAAGCAAATTGTGCTCAGTTTTTCCAAGAATTTTGGTCTGCTAATCCTAAAAAAGATTAAGGTCCAAGTTGGAAATGTTTAGATTTAACTGATTATTATTATTATAGGCTATCAACTTTATGCACATCATTTTCTGTCAGCCTAAATCATATTTGATTTTTTTTTCATAAGCATTCCTCAAAGAAGCTCCATACTTAAGCTGATCAAAAAGGCCGAAAGTTCTGATTTGTAGTATTAATATCGTGAAAGCTTGTGTTTATAGCCTAAACTTGTTATATCAAAGATTTAGATCGAATAAAAGCCCTGAAGTAAACCTGTACAAAAGCATACCCACTTCAAGTCCTGATACAATCATCAATAAAATGTAAAACACCACTGTTCAAATATCACCATTGGTATTGTTATTTTACAAAACACAATTGAGAGATTTCCTCGCATTCAAAACCGTTGGTATGGAAATAAATTCAGCCACAAGACACCTACAGTCCAATGATTGCGAAGAAAGATTTATCACGGAAACAATTGAAAAAGCAATGTTCATTTAACTAGAATCGAATTGTCTGGCATGCCGAGTGATTCTGCTTGAAACACAAGTCAGCGCGCCACAATACAAACGGCTACTCCTCCTACCATGACTTCATGACACAGTATTATAAAATAATGCTATCAAATTATGTTATCAATTATATCAATTATGCTATCAATCATGTTACCATCAAGTGAAAATTTCATTTCATAAAACAATTTGCGTTCAGTTTTACCTTCCGTAAGAAGGTCCAGTCGAGCCCCCACGCAAAATACGGCACTTAAGGTTTTTTTTTTACTTGTTAAGTAGAAAACCGAGAAGACGCCCACCTTTATCTGTCGGGGGCTGTCTGGAGTTGCCCCCCTGTCGCCTGTTGGGGGAATTGCCCTGCCATCGGGAAATTCCTGGTGTTGGCACTGCTATTAAGTACAGTATACGAATAAATGAAAGCCGTTTTAAAGGGTTTATATTGAAAAAATTATATTTTGTTGTCAAAAAGCATAAAAATTGTTGGTGGCCGCTTACGGGGGTAAATTCCTAATTAAACAAATCCAAATTATCAGGTAAATAAGTGCTTTGACTGCTTACGGGATGTGGCTGCTTATAAGGTGTACCAAATGCAGTGATTAGATAGAATAGGAAGAACAAACAGGTTTTAAAGGAGTATCCGTTATGGGAGGTGTTTGATTACGAGGTGTTCACCCATGGACCAAAAATTGAATTTATTTTAAATAATAGATGGCTTCCCATTAAATTTTGATTTCTCAGTGCTGTCATTATGAGGAACTATACAAGATATCAATTATATATATCAGTATCAGAATTTATGATTTGATGCATTAGCTATTCAAACTAGGAACAGAACTGTCAAAATATAACTTATTTATTTGGTTAAATTATCGAATTGAGATTGGCATTTAGCTCAGTTGGTTTCGCTGGTGGAAATCACTGTGCTGTGTGCTGAACCGTGGAGACTTGTAGGTCCATGGTTTTATCGAACACCGTGCCACTCTCAATGTGTTTCGGCTAGAGGGTCGGAATACAAGTTACTAGAGCACCGTTTTTCGGATGGGATGTAAAGCCGTTGGTCCCGTGTACAACATTGCATGTTCCAGAACCCAGTGCACTCTTTGAAAAAGAAGAGGAATTGTTTTTTCTGGTGTACTGCCCAATCACGACCACAAGGACCCCACTAGAAATAAGTCCACTTCGCTTTTTTGTGGGTTATCCTTGGTGTTTTACAATGCTGAATAAATCAAACCAAATCAAATTGTACTTTGTAACAAATTAAATGAAGGTTGCTATTAAAACTTTTCTACCTTCGTTAGGCCTACAATTTAGGTCATTGTATATATTTATTTTGCTATTGAAATTTTACTATATGACACTGATATATTCTATACACCAAAGAAGTGATGGTAAATTTATGGAAATTTAAAATGACTAATTATTAGAAGATAATTACATGTGCCAATAACACTATTAGCATTATTGGGTCAAACACGAATGAATAGGAAACACAATACAAGGTAATTAAATACGTTCGTTGCTGTAATCTTTATGTCAATAGAGGTAGCTGCAGATTCTGTTAACATTCTAACCTATCAATATTTACAAACTAACACCGCCATCATTGGAGAATAATCAAGAACTTGTCAATATTATCGTTCAAAGGGCACTTAGTTGGTCTTTAGGGACGTTAATTTGAATTATTCAACTAAATAAATACTTTCTTAGATGTTGTATTTCTTTGCCAGATTAAATTAGTGAACATAGATTTTTTTTATTGTGAATAAGAAGGTATACAAAGTACCATAATATAAACATCCACTATTTCTATTGGTTATCAGAAACATGATATAAAAAGTCTCTTAACTTTGCTATAGGAAATTCCTGAACGATCGCAATAGACAAAATGGTACTGGGTCTTAGCAATAGCATTCCAGCTTCACCACAAGAATCTATTCATAGAAGCATGGGCGTCGATTTGTGGGGGATGGGGGGACACGTCCCCCACTTTTCAATGTGGGGGGGGGGACATGATATCAATTGTCCCCCCACTTTTTAGTAAATGTATGAAAAAAATGTAAAATTTGAAAAGAGCGGTAACTCTTTGATGTATTTTTCAATAAAAAATATTGTATAATAGACCCCAAAAATAGGAAAATAGACACACAAATGGAAAACAAACTTTTTTTTTTTGCTCGTCAAAATCAAACCGGGAACCACGCCCACCCGGCAGAACCTTAGCGCCACCACTTCAACTTCTTGTTTTTGTACCCCCCACTTTTCAATTCAAAGCTACGCTGTTGCATAGAAGTACTGATGAAGAAAGTCTATTAAATGGTAACAACAGAGACAGACCAGACTAAACTTCAATACATCGACAAAAATATGTTAAATATCGTTAACAGTATCATTTCAATTTATTAAAAATAAAATTTATTTATTTGTTTAATTATAGTGATACTACAGTTAATTAAATTTTAGGTTGACAAAAACTGTATTCGGGCAAAAAAATATCACAACAAAACTATAGATAGAAAGAAGAAATTATACAAATATATGTTGCATTGAGAGTTACTGGTTAAAACTATGTGCAGAGGTGCTTCCAAATCAAACACCTTACAGATGAAGGGCTTAGGCTAGGCCTACACTTAGGCCTAGACCTACCTTTCCCGTAAGCTCTAAGGAGTTGCAAGGCCTCTACTACTTGATTAGTAAAGAGGCAATTATCAAATAATCGTCTAGGCCTAGCCTAAAAGAGTTAAGTCTACCAATTTTTCTACTCTAGAATAATATTTAAAACAAAGAATAAAAGAAGAAAAAAAATATTAATTGTAGAAAATAAACATTTAATTTTCAAAAAAGTTAAATATTTTGGGTGAATTTGGGAGATTTTGGAAGGACTGAGTTTTTAAATTTATGATTGATTTATTAATATTTTTGGACTTTAATCATGAAATTCAGGTGGTCTATTATAGGAAAGGTACTGTACAATCAATTGACCATCTATTTTCCAGGTGTTAAAACCACAATCAAAGAAATATAATATGAAATACAACAACAAGGGAATTACAGCAGAAAAACCATTAATGCATTTCAGAGACATAAGCTTTAATGAAAACTGTGAATTTGAACTTCTATTCATGTGATATTATCATTACTGTTTTAAAAGATTTAAAAATTTAATATAATTGCCAGGGAATAAAACTATAATCAAGTATCAAGATATAAGATTGTGTATATTATAAATTCATGTAGCATCAAGGCAACCATTACAAATAAGAGCTTTTAATGAAGGTGTGAATTTTAACTCCATGTGGTTTCTGTTAGCATGACATCTTGTCAAATAAAATATTAAAATGAAATTCAATTTTGGTAGTGTCGTTGTTTTAAGTTTTAAAAGGTTTCAGTCACTTTTCCTTTTCTTTAATACTGAATCAATAGCATAAATTACAACATAATAGTACTATAAATGCAAATGGGTAAATTCGGTTTTACCAAAACCAGGCCTAAAATTTGGGCTTTGTAGAGGCAAAGCACTTTTTACTTGATTTTAAGGGCAAGTGAGCCCATTTGGTACAAATAGTATCCTATGCATATGATGGTCAATTTTTAAGGCACTGAGGCCAAATGAGAGGGCCCCGGTGGTAAATGGCCTTGGTGCCTTGCCAGCCCTGCCAAAGCAATACTGCAAAAACCCTTCTCCTATGCAGGTGCTAGTTTTTGGAATGAGTTACCTATTCCAATAAGAAACAATTTAGCTAGAACTTTATTTAAAACTTCCTTCACTGATTATCAGGGATGTAATTATGCTCTGAGAGCTATTTGAAGGCCTTCCACCAGTCTAATTTCCAACGCCACCAACCCTAAGCTTCTGAAAAGATAAAAATACTGTTTATAATCATTTTACCACTGTTACCATCACCCTTAGATTTTTCTAGCTATATCTCTGGATTGTTTATTCCATACTTAAATAAATTATATACATATTTCATTTTCTCTATTTTTATATACCAACATTTAGCTTTTCACAGAAAGTGTTATGCTGGATTTGATTAACAATGTGTACTACTCTACTGTATTTTTCAGCTCTTACTATTTTTATTTATTTATTTATATTTATTTGTATTTTTACAATAGTTTTTGTATGTTAAATGGATTTTAATAAAGTATAAAGAATGAAAAATTTAAAAAATGCTTACACAATTTTGGAGACAAAGGGTTTTAAATATAAACGAGCATGCAAATAAGCTCTTTGTTTAGATGTAATAAAAGTTAATGTAAAAACATCTGACATAAGACGCATTATACTGTGAAAGTGATTGGACACACCAATTGAGTAAATTATCCGTCATGCTTACATGGCCATAAAAATAAATTTCTTTAATATCTCTACATTTAGTCATAATGTTCTAAAATACTTAAGTTAATGTAATCAGAAAATGTAAGAACTGACTTTTAAAACTTTTAATTACTTTCAAACAATTTTAAAATTCCATGAAAGAAAATTTAGAGTGATATATGTCAGTGTCCTCCTTTATTTGGATGTGAAACTGAAAAACTGATAATAATTTTGAAATGGAAGGATCATAGCTTCACCAAATGCTTTTTCATGCCGCCAAGAGGCAAATATGAACAAGAGCAGCAATAAGAAACAGTAGGAAGCAGATGCATATGTCAGTGGCGGATCTAGGATTTGAAAAAAGGGGGTGGCTGGCAAGGTGCGTAGCACCAAGCTTGCGATGGGCATATTCCTCCTTCGAAAATATGAAGAATTTTTTTTTAATGGAACTGTTTCGTAACTTTATAGATGTCTCTGGCCTTCATAATGTCGATGTTCTGTAATTTTTTTCCTTATTTTATTTTTTTTTCTTATTTTAATTTTTTTTTCTGAGAATGAAAGGGGATGGCTAGCCACCCTATTCACCCCCTAGATCCGCCACTGTATGTAGGGAAGAGAATTGAGAACTACCAAGAAACGTCTGGAAATGCTGATTAATTGCACAAAAAATAATACTAAGCACGCGTTAAATAACTAAGGTGTATGGTTAATCAACTAATGACGTCAAATGATGCCAAACAGTCTTGAGAATACATTGAGCATACAAACAAGTTATGAAATAACATCAAAGTGGCTTCTTTAAGAATTGGAGACAGCTACTGTACTAGCCACTGTTACAGTTGAACATCCCTGTGCGGACACCTCTCGTAAGCGGATACTAATTCAAAGACCCGCTTGTTCTTCCTATCTAATCAGTGCATTTGGTACCTCTCGTAAGCGGATACCTCCAGTAAGCGGACGTGGACACGTTTTGTCTTAAAATTTAGATTTTTTGTATGTTAATTTACCTCCCATAAGCGGACATCCCGGACAATTGAGTGATTTTTCTGAACAACGAATACTAATTTCTCAGAAAAAATCGTAATGGTTGAAAATCATATAATACTAAACTAATCTTAAAAATGATAAACAATATTTAATAAAATATACAATGCGGTGTATAGACAATTAAGAGGTCATTTGTGTTGAGAAGACCGTGAAATGTGAGACAAAAGGGAGTATACGTAAATTTACAACTTTGGCCCTCTATCGGCCAAAATTCTCGTAAGCGGACACCTCCCGTAAGCGGACACTTTTCCCGGACTCGAGGGTGTCCGTTTACGGGAGGTTCAACTGTATTAATTGTGGATACTCCATGGCTGATTGACTAAATCCACAAATTTGCGCACTAGGTCTAGAAAATTCTTAACACTGCAAATGTCTTTTACTACCAAATTTCCATCAATGGGATACTCGCTGCAGGCTAAGGGTAATTTTTTTTATGTTTTGAGACTACATAAATTACACATGGGGTTTGTCATGTATATCTAAAAGTAATGACAATGCTATTTCTGTTTTTTATTTGATACAATTTTTACAATTACAAATAAACATAAAGAGTATCAAAGCTCCAGACTGAAATAAATCAGAAATCTTTTGATAGGTATCTATTAAAGTTTAAACAAATTTAAGCATTAAAACAGGAAAATGGTGCAGCGATTTTTGTAAAAATATTTCGTATTTCATATTTCCTAGTTTAAATATTGATTAATGTGATTGCAATTAAAATCTTCTGATGAATCAGATTGTCAGAATTATTCTTTGTATGATTGAAGTGGATGTCTTTCAAGGTCTGATGGCAGATGCATTCATTGATCCTGTGCTAAAGGACAAACGTTTTTCAATCAATCTTCTTGCTTTTTTGATCTTAATATCTAAATGATTTTCTTTCTTAAGGACACTTTACGTTAATCCTGACTAAAACATAATTTCCTTCTGGATATTAATTTCAGTATGAGTTATCACATTATCTCATGGTTGATGGATACTTTAACGAAGCAGCTCCCAATCAGGAGATTGTAATCGCTAGCTAAAACAGGTCGCTTGTGTCAGCCGGCAAAATATTTTAATTAATCGCTTCTCTGCCGCAAAGAAACAGTAACTTGCAGAGGGAGGTTCAAATAAATAAAGTAACACATGATACCTACACGTATCCATTAATTTCATCAACATTTATTTCAATTACTGGTAAATAATTAGAGTCTAATAAGGTTATAAGCAACTAAAAAGAGATAATTAAATTTTTAATAGTTAATGGTGCCAAAATTGAGATTGCTAGTTCATGGAAGAGTTAATGATCAAAAAAATTAAAAGATATATCATTAACTATTGTCTTCCAACCCATTAATTTCAAATAGCATAACTGTGTCCCCATGAACCTGTGTACTACTAAGAGAAACCTTTTGAAACACATTTGATTAAAATGAAAACAGTCTTCAAGTCTGCCTTAAAGACCGTAGCGTCAACTAGGCATAGATAAAATCAAACCCTGACATTTCATTTCAGTCGGCTTGTGATTTTTTTTTTAATGGAGTATTGATTCATGCCTTTGTTATATCACGGCTGGACTGTAACTCATTGCTACAAAGTTTACCAGCACAAGACATATCAAAAATCCAGAGAGTCCAGAACACAGATACCAGATTGGTCACTCAGACTTCCATAAGGCAACATCTGTGCTGTTACATCTCCTTTGGCTTCCTGTAACATATAGAGTTTTAAAAAAATCCATTGTCCAAGCCTGAAGATTCATAGGGTTGGAGATTATTTCCAGTTTTTGTAGAGTGAAGCGGATGAGAGTAAGATACTCCCCCGGATGGGGCGCTAGTCCATCGCAGGTTACTTTCAAGCAATTTTCCGGTACCCATCATAAACCTGGGTAGACTGAAGTGAGTAAGGTGCGTTGCTTAGGTGTTTCAAACCCCCGACCTCTCGATTTGGATTCCCCAACCACAACTGCTGCGTCAACTGCTCCCACATATATAGTTACCTTCAAGATTTTTATTTATTTTCAAAGCACTCCATAATTCCTCTACGATCTCATTCAACCTTATGTTCCTAAGAGGTCTTTGAGATCTAGCACAGAGTCTCTATTTTCTCATTTCTGTTCATCCTTTCACTAAATTTTACAGAAATCATTCTTTTTCTTGGACTTCAATTTCCCTATTTCTGGTAGATCCATCATTTTTATTACCACTTATTTTTTTTGTTTTGCTTTTTTGAACTTAGACTTGCCCCATGTCTGTATAGTGTTTAATAAAATGCACCCCAGTGGATGATGAAGCTTTAAAGTGGTGTGAGGTACAGTATGTGTGAGGTTTCAGGTATGTACAACAGTGAATGAACTTGGGTTGAGAATGGAAAGTGCAGGGCAACATGACGCTTGTTTATCAAACATGCATATTCAACTATTTTCGAGTGGGTAAGTCAATCACGTGCAACTGAAACCAGGCAAGCGGATAATTATATGTCCATGAAAACCTGGTGGGAAATCACGTGACATTGAAGTGTTTGCCAAGACGGTGGTGACTCAAACATCAGAAAGGTATGGCAATCCACCTGCTATGGAACGCAATGGGTACCTTTTGATTGTCTTTTCACGAATTAAACCGAATCATTAAACATCACAACTGCCAGTTTCTAACTTATTCTTTTTTTTTGGTTAACATATTTCTACCCATAAAAACATAAGAATATGGAGGAGGTAGATCGAATTCGTAGAATTTGAAAGTACGATCGTGAAAGGAGGATGAAGAGACAGTGATTTGAGTAGAATTGTTAACAAGATTCACAATTTGGTACCACATTTTTGACCCAGCTCGAATTTACAATGAGAAAAGGCCACATGGAGCTCAAGCCGAGACTACCTTCAGAGGTTGGCCCAAATGCGCAGCTATTTTTGGCACAGCATTTGAGCGCTTAAAGTGAATATTAGGCCATACTCGGCCCAGCATAAATTTCACTGTAAGTAACAGAGGTCTTACTATAACTTGTTAGATAAGGGTGAGATATTATAAAGTTTGTTTTAGAAAATATTGATATATATATATGTCACACTACAGGAAAATAGAGATCAGGAATCGAATTTGGGCTTTGTATAGGGAAAAGGCCATTTTTGGCTGATTATGAACTGTACAAATAGCATACACAGGGCACAAGAGGCCATTTTGTACAAATTGTATCTTTATGCATTACTGAGAATAAGGGGTGCCTTAATGATTTTCAATTCTTTAAGGCACTAAGGCCAATTGCGAAGACACCAGAGGCATGGCCTTGGTGCTTTGGTTAAATTCAATCCTGAGAGTTTAAAGTTTACCTAAACTGCAAACATCACACGATCCTTATCACCTTCTATAGCAAATACTCCTTGTGATTTTTTTTTTAATTTAAAGAATAACATTATCCATACCTGCTTATATCTGTATATTATATTTCTATTATCAGTTATGAATACTCATATTACACATGTGTAACTAATATTAAATTAATACATAACATTGATACATGATATGTTTACATTAGTAAAAGGAACTGACAGAGTGTAAAAATAATATTTTTATAATGTGAATTTATTAGTTTTAAACATTATATCTTGAAATACAATGCATGTATAATGAGTAAAATTACAAAGATTGCATACATTTAATATCGTTTTATACTTCACGTTCACATTTGCCAATCCGACCTACACATACTATTATTATTTGATATTTTACGTTACTAACACTTCAGTAATTTAAAATGTTAAATTGCTGACAACCAAGACAAAACTATATGCAAACATGTACTGGAAGAAAAAGCCGAAGGTAAAAGACAAAGAGGAAGACAACAACTGATATGCACTAATGACATCAAGAGTTGGACCAGTTGAACAATCGCATGAATGAACGTTAGAAGCAAAGAGCATCCAGTTTGAAGGTCATTTTACGTCAGCCTCGGAAGAGATGACACCATAGAAGAAAAACAAACCAAACTTTAAGTTATCAGCTGTACTCACTACCACAGCCTGTTATCGTACTGTAACATGAACAGCCTGTTAACGATAACAGGCTATTCAGAATTTTGAAATATTTGGTTGCCATTAGGGCAAACAAGGTTTAAAATTTGGTTGACTTCAATTATTTAATTTCCCTCCAATTTCTCAAAAAAAAAGTTAGCTGTAATTGATTGTAATATTGCTATACAGGATATTCGCAATGTTTAGAACCATACTGGGTCTCGACAATAGCGTTCCGGCTTCACAAGAAGATATCCATTCGTAGGAGTAGTACTGTTTTATCTTTTTTGCTAGAGTTAGGTCTAAAAAGCTCCCAATCTGTTTACTGGAGCCATGGCAACTTGATCGGTTAGCATGAGCCAAGAACTGGTTTCAGATCGGGACACACCCTAATAATTTTTGGTTGCCCCACATAATTTGTAGGTTGCCTTGGGCTATAATAAACTTAATTAATACAAGTACAATAGAAAGTGAACAGGGGTAGATCCAGCGGAGCTAGAAAGAGGGGGCCCAATGCCAAGTTGGACAAGCCCAGATTTGAGGAAAATGATAACAATAGGTGTGGGCCTAGGGCCTGGGAAAATTTTTCTCCACAGATGCTCTCTGGTGCACGTTTAGCGCCCCAAAATTGTGCCAAAAATATATTTTTTGGTTTCAAGGGGGGGGGGGGGCCAGGTACGTTCTCCCCCCCTATTGGCACCCATTATTTTTGCATAGTATTCAGTATTCTTTTATTCATAGTCAAAACAGTAAAATACATGCTTTGAAA
>JAOTQE010003770.1:0-11320 GCA_025631205.1 Nesometra sesokonis
TCTTTTCAGGCGTACCCACCACAAGATATTTGTAATCTTCTCGGGCTATGCCTTCTTCCATGTACAATTTTATTTTTAGGTTTTTTTAGTGTTCATTTTATAAGAAGAAATAGAAGTTAATTTTATTTTTTACCATTGTACCGTTGTATATATGACATGGAAGTAAATAAATGTCTTGAATGAAATGAAAATGAATGAATGTCATAACATTAGAGGACATTTAATTAGCACTAATATTTTTTTAGGTTCTTGTTCTTATGTTCTGTCACTATGTGTTTTGATCAATCTTATTTTCAGGCTTGCCCTAAGACTGTTTAATCTTCTTGTTAGTTTTCATTCATAATCCAAAACCTTTAGTGTTAAACAATCAAAGGACATTCATTAAAACTTTAAAGTTCTATTATTCTGTCACATGCTATTTTCATGTATAATTCTGCCCCTGTACATTGGCTGTGTTTCCGCAGGATTTTCAGATTTTTTGATAAAATAGCATCCAATCAAATCAATTTTTTTTAAAAAAATGTTTAAAATCAAAGCAGACCACAATATATTGTGACTCCACTAACTTCCAGTGATTTTTGGATGATTTTCCTTTCTCTCAAGTGGCACCCTGATGGCATCGCGGTGAAATCGTCATAAAAACAAGATCAAGGTTGACTTTAGGTCCGAAATTATGGCATTTAGGTTAATTATCGGATAATTATCAGGATAGAATCGGATAATTATCAGAAAATATTACGTCAGAATAGGTTCAACCCCCATTTCTACAGCATTTTTATTGGATAATTTTTATCGCGATAATTATATCGGATAAATTTTTCCTGCAGAAACAGCCTTTGTTGTCTTTTTCTTGCAACTCATTTTGTGGTAAGGCCACAAACTTGAAAGAACCATTTAATTTGTTGATTCAATCTCAGAAGCACAAATATCAGTCTACTGCCCTCTATAAAGATTATAAAAACTAACTTCTACAATCATGGTCATGAAATTGATCCACAGACTGTCATACCTCCATGGTCATTATTATCTTTGGTAAGGTCATGCAAAGAATGGAATTAAATACTTAACGGAAGCAACTGCTTCATCCACATGCATCATCTGATTTCCACTATAAATTAACTATTTGCAAGAGGAGAATTTAGCCACTGGGGACGAGATTCAAACAGTGATTGAAATACATTGATTCTTAATAAGCAACAAGGGTAGTAAATGATCTTGATTCGAGTAAGTCACTTATGCACCCTGAGGTCCAAAACTTTAAATATAAACACCATGGGGTTACCAAGGGATTAAATGCTACAAGACGATAATCGTATTCATTACTTAATTTAGTAACAACATGAAAAAAATGATTCAGATATTCCTAAAATATTACTTGATCCATTATTATTTACTATCAGGTATTATATTTAAAAGAGAAAATAACCCAAAAATGTATTCAAATTAATTTTTAAATGAACTGGAGGGTGGTAAATGATCTTGATTTGAGTAAGGCACTTATGCACCCTGAGGTCTAAAACTTCAAATATAAATTTCATGGGGTTACCAAGTGATTAAATGCTACAAGACAATAATCGTATTCATTACTTAATTCAGTAGCAACATAAAAAAATGATTCAGATATTCCTAAAATATTACTTGATCCATTATTATTTACTATCACCTGTATTATATTTAAAAGAGAAAATAACCCAAAAATGTATTCAAATTAATTTTTAAATGAACTGGAGGGTGGTAAATGATCTTGATTTGAGTAAGGCACTTATGCACCCTGAGGTCTAAAACTTAAATATAAACATTATGGGGTTACCAAGTAATTAAATGCTACAAGATGGTATTATATTTAAAACTGAGAAAATAACCCAAAACTGTATTCATATTAATTTTTAAATGAACGCGAGGGTGGTGAATGATCTCGATTTCAGTAAAGCACTTATGCACCCTAGGGTCTAAAACTTTAAATATACACAATATGAAGTTAGCAAGTGATTAAATGCTACAAGATGGTAAAAGTATTCATTACATAAATTAGTAGCAAAATGAAAAAACTAATTGAGATATTCCTAAAAAATTACTTGATTCATTAACTGTATGGTACAGTACCCAATTACAGTATTTGTACTCTATACTACCGTGTATTATACTTAAAAGAAAGAAAATTATCCAAAAATGTATTCAAATAATTTTTTAATAAACTCAAGTGGTCATAACAAGTTAAAAAACTTGAGAATATAGTAAAAATTAGCATTTTTACTAAGTTTGTTGTTCACTAAGTGCCTGTCCGGGCGAGTTTTTTAATTGTTAAACACCGTTATTTGCCTGTAAAACAAATTCTTGTTTTCGCCCCAATGGGTGTTAAAGGTTGTCACCTGAAAAATGACAAAAAATTGATTTTGAAAATGACTTGCTTATTTTGAAGAAATATATAAATTATGATCATTACACCCAAAATTAAAATATAAAAACAATATTTACCCCTACTTTGCAATATTATAATGCTTAAAATTAGCAAAAATCCATAAAAAGGCTGGAAGCCTCTAAAATTTTGGTAATTTTTCAGTGTAAAAATCTTAGTAAATAATTGTTAAATGCAGTAATTTCTATTCTCAAGTTCATAACTTTGATGTTACTTTAATATGAGTAAGTTAATTTCAAAATTAATGGTTATGACTTTTTGGTAATTTTTGAGTGACAATGCATCTTTAAGTCCAGATCACTGGTGGATTTAAAACCGCCATGGCCTGATATGCCAACCCTGTACTTAAAGCCCGTTCACTGCAAACTGCAAGCAAATGCTTACGAACATAGAACGTTCTTTGCATGCGTCAGAGCTACCAGTTAGTGGAGGTAGTGGAATGACCAGCCTTCAGTTTATTTCAGTTGTTATTCGCATGCGTAGTTACAGCAGCTAGTGGTTATTTTGCTCAGCTTTGGCGTAATAATAATAGTAATAATAATGATAATAATAATTCTTCCATTATTAGCCGCCTTTCCCATATAGACCAGAGCGCCGTACAGAATACAGTAATCCAATTAAAACTTATATATACCAAAGGGGCGATTTAAAATTAATAAAATGGAACATCAGAAAAATCAGTAGCAGCGCCAGAATTCCCCGACTGCAGAGCAATGCCTCCGATAGGGGGGCACAGGACCCCGACGGGTTGGGCAAGACTAAGTTTGTGGTGGGCGTGTCCCCGGTTTTCAGTATGAGAAAGAAATTTTTAAAAAAAAAACGTTATTTGCCATGTTTTGAGTGCTTTTTTAGCCCGTTTGGTGTTGGGTCTACGTCTGCCGCTTGTCATTACCTTACAAAGCCCCGATGAAACATTAAATTTCTTCCCGACGAGAGGGTAAAGGACCCCCGTAACCCTCCCTCCCCTGTAGCACCACCACTGACAAAAATATTAAATAATCATACAAAAACACCACAAATACTACAGTATTGTGGAATATGAGCAAAATTCTTGCAAACGTAGAACGTTCTTTGCATGCACTAGAGCTGAACAATCTGTGTGTGAAGGTAGTGGGATGAGCATGCTTCAGTTCATTTCAGTTGTTATACGCATTCGCAGTTACAGCATTATTTTTTACACTGTGACTATGCCACCCATGACAAAAAACTTATCAAACACGATAGATATATTGCCCACTTCTTCTCAAGGCACTTTTCTCACTAAAAATTTGATAAAAACTGTGAGAAAAGCGACACGAGTGGAAATTTCTGAGGTATATTCTTCAGGTGTGTGCTGGGCTTTTATCTTTTAACAAATAACTTACCCAATCTGTTACTGCTGAAGTATCTATTTGTTCATATTGATGTTCTTTTTCCGATTCATCTTCAATATCATCATCATCAACATTCACTGTATATTCATAGTCCGAAGATCCTATCTCGGACACATCGCTCTCATTATCCTCTTCCTCATCGGTGTCCCCCGTCTCCTCCACATTAAACCCTATTTGAATCATTCCCGAGTTTAACATCTGCTCATCGGATTGATCCTCTGTTTTGATATCCTCTCTGTCATTTAAAGTAGTCTCTGTTAATTCTTCCTGCTTATCAGGAACGTTATCAATGAAAGACGAAGGGGTTTTTAAATCATCAGTCGAAGTGTCCATGAGAACTTCTTCATCCTTCTCCTCCTTTGGTTGTCTATCATTCTCTGTGGATTTCTTAAAGGAATGTACACTATTAACGGAATTTGAATTAACAACATTTTTTGCATCCTCTTTATTATTTAAAGTATTTTCCTGAATGTCAATATGACGATAATTGTCTGATTGAACTTGTTCATTAGTTTTTACTGTAACTTTGAAGTCATCATCTACTGGTGAGGTAGATCCATGCGACTTGGTTGACAGTTCATAAGGTTCAGAATCATCGGACATAACAGAGCTTGATCTATCATATCCTATTTTTGGTTGATTTTGGCGATCTAGACTTATTAACTCAGAGGCGGTAAGTCCACGAGCTTTTCTTGTCTTTGGAGCTGATACATGATGAATTTCGTGCGAACCTTTCATAAATGGTGGCGGATCTGTGACACTCCTCCTTCTACTTCCATCATCAGGAGATCGTGGGCTCTTATATCTCAATGTTACTTCTGATGTTTTTGGTTCAACCTCCGTAATATCTAAACCTTTAAGACGAATTCTTCGTTCATCAAAAGGATCTCCATCACTATCTGAAGAACTTAGCCTGACCCCTTGATGCCTTGGCTCAGGATCAGACTTCAAATTTAATTTCTCATCTAATGAAATTCCACTATCATGTTTCTTTTCATTTTGTTCTTTTCCTTCTTTATTATTACTATCTAATTTTTGTCTTTTAACAGGCTCTGGTTTAACTTGTTTATCCTGTACTGATGGCATTATACGCTTATGAACTGGTGGACTAGATGAAGGAGGCTTTTTTGCAGAAGTATTTCCAAATTTTCTAACAGGAGGTGGACTGTTTTCAAAAAATGCACGCCTGTTACTAAACATCTCAGGTTTAATATCAGTTTTTTTTTCAATTATTTTCACAGAGGGAGTACTTGTCTCAAAGTTTGTCTTTTCCGTTTTAAAGTCACCTTTCCTACCAAAACCCCTTGATAAGTCTGTACGTGGCACAATAGGTGGTTTTGATGATCCATTGCTGGAATTTTGGATGGGATGTGATGAGGATTCATTTTTGGATGCGTCAAAAAGCATTCGTAATTTACTGACGCTTACACCTGGCTCCCGGTGTAGGTGTCCTCCTGACTTGACTGATGCCATGGCTACTCTTCTTCAGGACACCTAAAAACAAAACAAACACAAAAATTAGTTGTTGCTTTTTGAAAAATATGGTAAAAAATATACATTGAAAGCCGAAAGGGTCAAGGCAGACATGGCTTCGGTAACCATAATATCGGCGCGGATTTGTAGACACTCACGCATAGTCCTGGTAAAGGAACTAGATTTCTCAGAGGAATAAACCATAGGCCCACATGGCTCATGTACTCGCAAAATATCACTGAACATCTGTTGAGATGAGTAGGGGATTTCCCAGGTGGAATACTGGTCGACATATCACAATATTCCTGTTGATCATGAGAATGTAAATAATCCAGTAGACCTATCTGAAAACCAAATTCCATGTCAAACCAGATATTTGATTTATATCCCAAAACCATACAACCGGTGCCATAGCCAGCATGAGGCAGACGAGGCGGTCGCCTCGTCTGAAATTTCCAAAATTTGGCTTTTTAAGGGGGACTCACCCTCTGACCTCCAACAGAGGGTTCCAGTCCCTGGAATCCTGCGTGACCCCAGACTTTGCCTCGTCTGTTTTTCAAATCTGGCTACGGCCCTGACAACCAATGTAAACATCGGTGAACTTGTCCCTCTCAAAGCCAACCTTTCCAGAAACTCAAAGTCAGTTGGTCCGAAGGAGAGTCATTTTGAGAGAGCAGACTTTAGTATATAGATTTCAAAAACATTTCTATAATTAAACCCAATGAAACACAGTGTTGAGAATAAATTAAGGTTTCAATTGTCATGAGATATAACAATTACCGTCATGTTGTTCATGACTCAGAGGTTATTAACTACCATTACAATTGTACTTTGCTACCATGATTCTAGCTGACAATACATAATTAATACAGTTGTTTATTTCTTAAAGACCTTTGAAATTCCAAATCTGCACTTCGGATGTATACACAATTTGACCAAGATTTTTTAACATTATTATGGTCTTTCTGTTAGAGTTTTGATTCTTTTCGGTAGGTGGTGAGGGCAAAAAATTAAATGCTAAATTTTTAAGTCTCACAATAATAAAACATCTGTAACCCTCTCTAAACTAAACTGTCCAGAATAAATAAGATATATAGCCCAAACTGGTATTCAGTTCTCTGATTTGATTTGATTTACTGAGTGTTATAGAACACAAAACGAAAGTCTGAAGTGGACTTATTTCCAATGGGTCTTTCTGATGATGATTGGGCAGAACACCAGGAAACAATCCCTAATCGTTTTTGAAGAGTGCACTGCATTCTTTAACATGCACATGCGCCATGTTGTACATGGGACCAACGGCTTAATGTCTCAACTGAAGGATGGTGCACAAGTAACTTGTATTGCGACCCTCCAGCCAAAACACAAGTGTCTGCCTATGAGAGGTGGCTGCTTACGAGAATTTCAAACAATGGAGGGCCAAACTTTTAAAAATGACGTTTACGCGCTTATATCCGACACCCACGGTCTTCTACAAAGAGCCTTTCATGACACTAAAGTTTATTTTATTAAACATTATTACAGTTGAACCTCCCGTAAGCGGACACCCTCGGGTCCAGGAAAAGTGTCCGCTTACAAGATTTTCCGCCGATAGAGGGCCAAAGTTGTATACAGTATTTATGTATACGCCCTTTTGCCTTATATTTCACGCCTTTTCAACACAAATGTCCTCTTAAAGGTCTAGAAACCGCATTGTATATTTTATTAAATAATGTTTATCATTTTTAAAATTAGTTCAGTAATTTGATTCTCAGCCATTACGGAATAAGGACGATTTTGTACAGAAATTTGTATTCGTTGTACAGAAAAATCACTAAATTTTCAGGAATGTCCGCTTAGGTAAATTAACATACAAAAAATCTAAATTTTATGACAAAAAGTGTCCGTGTCAGTTTACAGGAGGTATCCGCTTATGAAAGGTACCAAATACACTGATTAAATAGGAAGAACATGCGGGTCTTTACAGTAAATTAGTGTCCATTATGGGAGGTGTCCGCTTACAAGGTGTGTCCGCACAGGGAGGTTCAACTGTATTTTTAAAATTCATTGGGTTGGTATGATTTTCAGAAAAAAATGTATAGAAATTTAAATTCTTTGTCTGAAAAATCCCAAAACCAACACTTGGTACTCTAAACAATAATACAAAATGAAAATATGCATATAAAAAGATATGAGATATTCTTTAGTATTAAAATATGTTACATTTGAGAGATTTTTCATCAATACACACAATACACGTAAAATGACAATTATAATAAATAAGAACGTGAATAATATGTTATACTATAAAATAAAGTGTAAACTAAAAAAAAGTATAGCTTGCTACAAACTCTTGCAATGATGCATCGATCATTAAGTTAAAAGGTCGTGAAATGTTATTACGCATTTGCATTCCGTCCCACTTTTAAACTAAATATTAAATTTGAAAAATGACTAAAGACAGGTTGGTGTATACAGTTATCACACTCATAAAGAGATCTATTTTCCATTCTTTTTAACATCCTCATTGTCTATCACTGTTAATCGAAAGCTTCCTTTTCACAGCACGTTGTATCTTACCATGAGAATAAAATATTTTTAATTGTAAAAAATATTACTACTTCCTAATTTTATAATGCTTACTATGTTCCCAGTGCCTCTATAAATAAAAGTAAAATCTGTTATTAATTAGACTCTAGATATCATTATATTACAATATAGAAAATACAACTAAAAAAAACATTTAAAAATTGGAAACTGATTGACAAAAAAATGTAAAGCCGACAATGGAGCTTGTTTGAATAAAAAAATTCTGTAATTTTGCTTGTTATATTTTTCAGTTGTAAGAAAACAATTACTATATTTGTATTTCAACAACCAGATGAAATCCTTTCAACAATTGTCTATAATTTGAAAGTATGTTGACACTGTATGAAACAGATCATTATTATAATTTTTAGCAATATTTTTTCTTTTTTCTTTTCACTACAATACCAATTGAATTGCATCTATTTTTGGAAATTGTATCTCAATCTTGCTGTTTGTGATATTAAAATTAATCTTCTGTCCATCAGTAAATCAAAAGTGTGTAATAGAAACTACCTTTATTGAAAATAACTTGCTATATAAAAGAATTAAAAATGATTAAAAAAGCCATAGTGTTAAAAATATATAACATGGTAGCTGCAGGGCTTGGGGAATCGATTGCCCGATGGCCCATGGCAACCAAAAATAATTAGGTGTTCCAAACGGATAACCAGGTCTTGCCTCACACTAAATGATACTCACTTCACCATGGCCCCAGCGAAAAATCTTAGGGGCTTTAGAAAAAGCCTCTTAAGGGCTACTGAAAAAGAACAGCTGGCTTAGCATTATTACAACAGTCAATTGCAACTTTTTTTTTTATAAATTGGAACTAAATATCTGTGAGGGCAACCAAATTTCAAACCTTGGTTACCCGAAGGGCAATCAATGATTTCAAAATTCTGTGAGGCCTGTGTACTGTAAGTTTGTCGATGGTATTACCTAACAATTTACCTGTTGGTACAATATAGTACTTGTTTATTAGGCGGGATCACCCTTTAGTAAACCATGAATACCTTGCAGTGGGTTAATAATAAGTGAAGTCATGCAGGCTTTAACACAAGGATACACGATACAATAAAACACAACCTTTGACATGGAAGTCTCAGTAAAATAGTGACTTGAAATTAATTCATAAAAAGCTGTTTATATTTGTATCAATTTTATGTAATTATTAATAAAGGCCCTTATTTACCTATCACGCAAGTGGAAATGATTAACTTCAGTAGAGTTGCATCATTGTGTATGGATATAGTTAAAGCAAAATATGGGACAATTCTTCAGGATTTGAATAAGTGCCTTTAAAAGTGCACATATTCGTGCGAGTACGGTGCCTGAATAAAGAGCATGTTGTAAAAATTTTAAAGATTTGTTTGTCATTTAACTGACACATTTTAAATTCTTTAATCCTTAATTATTTTCACAGTAATGTTTGCAAGGTTAATTGACCTGAACAAACAGTACTATATCATTGAATGAATACTGTACTTTCAAAACCTACAAACACATACTGTACATACAAATTGGCAAAATCAGACATCGATACACGCCAAAATTTTCTATAATTTTTACAATGATTTTTAATCACTGTATATTCTGGAATGCCGTTCCACTTTTTCTTTTCTTTTTTTCTTTCGATCTATCGTTTATTATTATTATTATTATTTTTAATTCTAATATTATAATATTATAATAATCTAGGGTTAATACTTAAAACTACTAGATTTAACTACAATCATTATCAATCATAAATGAAATCGTTAATGGTGAAATATTTTAATAATGATTAATAATACAGTATACATTATTCCACTATCTTTAACATTTTTCAATCTATGTATCCACTCAAGTCGAAGTTTAGTCTAGTCTCGGGGCCACTCTATTGCCACCATTAGATAGACTTTCTTCATCAGTCCTTCTACGAATGGAATGTCTTGATGTGGAACCGGAGTGCTATTGTCCAGACCCAGTACCGATCGTTTATTGTTCGGGAAATCTCTTACACTAAATTTAGTATATTAACTTAAAATCTTTAATGATTTTCACAGTAATGTTTAAAAGGGTGCTTGCTTACTACAGTATTGACTAAAACAAACAGTACCACTGAATGAATACTGTATTTTAAAAACCTACAATCATATACTGTACATTCAAACTGGTAAAATCAGACATGAATATAAGCATTTTTAGATAGGTAGCTTAGCTAGCATAAAATTTGTTCACTGATGATGATGGTGGTCCAGCACTGAACCATGTCCGTTTTGGGCCATAAGGCCACATTTTGTAAACAGATGTAGTGTACCCGGCTACAATATGAAGATTAAAACTGTTGTGTTTCTACTCCAATTTAGTATTTGGTTGCTGCCAAAACGTTCGTTTGGAAACATTTTAGTACAGTTAACTTAAAGTTGAAATACACTATGCATTGACATAAAACTAAATATTAAAATTAAATGTCTATATCAAAAGTGTAAACATAAAAAGATACAGATAATTTGCATAATTTATCTACTTTCTTGAGTTTAAATCATGGGGAAATGGATGATTGAAATTTTTAGCTTCAATAGAAAACTCTAGAATCTCCCATCTGAAACAAGTCAACAGTTAGAATTTTCTTAATGTCAATTTTATACAGTATTGGTAGATACATTACAGACCAGAAACTAGGCTGGCTGTCAAATACATTAACTAAACAATGATATTGACTTTACAGCACTTCTCAATTATTCCTAACTGCTACTAATATTATAATAACATAGCATATGATAAAGATACCTAATTAGCAATTTAAGAGTTGTACCTAATTAGCAATTTAAAATGGACTAAAGACAATTACACATCTCTAGGAATAACCCCCAATTACTCATAATTCCCACAACTCCATTATCAATTGTTCTTCAGCATTAATCACTAATAATTTCCTAAAACAATCACAATTAAACTGTCTAGTAACTGTATTGTAAGGTCAAAGACTTTTTGTTTATTAATTTCTTCAAGCAATTTTACGAAATGATTATCATTACAGTTAAGCTTACCAAAGAAAAAAAGGGGGTACAGTTTTATTTTGACAAAAAATTTGGACACAATTTTGATAAAATATTAACGTGTCTTTATAAATTCTCTTCACCCCATGATACTACGAAAGTATAATGCATACTCCAAGCAATGAGTTACATGCCATCATGACAGGATTCAATATTTCGACATAAATTATGTCGTCATCAGGAATATGATGATATGATACCATGATACTACATCTAGGATACTTCAAGTGTACTTATTTCTTCATGAGATATCTATACCGCCAAGTGTTTTCCCCAATCCAAATCTAAGTTTGACTCTATATTAAAATTAGGCATTGTAGAATTTCATTTTTTCCACCAAATATACTAAGATACATAAATATACAACCTACTACTATTGCAGGGATGTAATTATGCAGGGCGGAGGTGGGCGGGGCCGCCCACCCTAAAATTGTTCCACCCACCCTAAAGCT
>JAOTQE010003781.1:0-11318 GCA_025631205.1 Nesometra sesokonis
AGGATATTTCCTCCCCAGCACACTAAGCAATAGCTCAGGACACCAAAGATAATAGAATTGAAAAACATAAACAGTACGTATTTCAACAACAGTTCGGCTTAGCTCCACTCGATTGCATTCTGTTGCACTGAGTTCAACTAAACTGCACTCAATTTAACTGAATTAACTTATAAGCTGCACTCAGTTACAGTACACTTCACTCTGGTACACTTAGTTTCACTCAGTTGGACTCCTTTTCGTTGCACTCAGTTTAACCTCTCTCAGTTACACATAGTTCCATTCACTTGCACTCCCCTTGCACACACAGTTTTTGTGCTCAGTTGCACTCAATTCTACATGGTTTGGAGCTTAAAACTCAATCTAATTTTGACAGGCAAATAAATAAATAAATTTGCCTCTTGGAGTCCTTTTGTATACATCAAAACACCTATATTTACAGATTAATTATCAATTCAACCTACTAAAAAACATTTTTAGGTTTATTTTAGTGGGTCAGGAAGCTAGGTCTTTTAAGATCCCTACCACCACCCACCCCCACTTAAATTTGCCCCCGAGACCATACGTGGTAGAGCCAAACCAAATGAGACATAAGTCGCAAATGCTAGTTTTCCACAATAGGCAGAAATTTTTTAAAAATGGCCAATTTTTTTCAAATTTTATTTTGTTTAAAAAATATACAGTTCATAAACATTCATACTACCTTAACAATTTAGAGATGATCAAAAAATTTGGAAAAAAAATGCAATTTAAAATGACCTTGCTTAGTCAATTTACACTGATAAACAATTTTCAAATGCAGTTTTCTCAAAACTTACATTTTAAATTGTCGAACTTCCATTGTTCATAACTTTGCAAGGAAACATTGTATGAAACTGATTTTTTGCCTGTTAAAGATAATAATGTGTAGTTTTATAATCCATACAAAACTCAATTTTCCTTTTTTTCCGACATATGTTTCATTTGGCTTGGTATATGTATCACTTGAGTCGAATTTGTTTCAGTCAAATTGAAATGCCTAACTTTAACTTACAATTGAATAACACTTACTTCATGAAAGGTACTGTAGAAATTAGAGATCATATGATGTCCAAAGGCATGATCTGTTAATTGACGTCTTTTTCTGCCTTCTCCTTTATTGGCATATTGAATACTGTGTTTTGTGATCAGTGGTTCAAATAAGACAAACAGCTCAGCTGAGAAGTTTAATAATTGAAATTCAAGTTTAGTAAGTAAATTAAGCCTATTGAGATTCTGGCAGTGAATATCAATGACTCTACTTTATCACAAAGGGAGCGAGTTATATATTTATTGAAATTTGTGTTTATTGTGAGTAATATGTGTAAAATCAGGTCGGATTACTTGTGTTTCATTATAAATTTACAAATCATAAATCACTGGATTTCCAATTCACAACAATGTTTACTGCCGGCATATTTTATTTTTTAATTTTAGGGGATGCAAATTATTAAAATGGAGACAATAGGATCCAGCGACATTTGAGCCCAACATGACAGGCCCATTTTAGTGGATGAGAAGGCCCACTAAAACTTGGCCCGATCATCCAATGAATGGATACGATCGCCTTGGCCCCGTCATCCTTGGGCACAACAATCTGTTAACCATGATAAAGTTTAATGTCACACCATAGTATGTTGAATATATTCTTACGTGGTCTATCAAACACTTTTAAATGAGCCTTCCAAAGGTCTGGACTAGCAATGCTGACATACATCAATTCTCCCATCCAAAATGACACTATTTCTCCATATTCCTTGTGAAGTTTCTTCAAGTACTGGTGTAAGCTACCAGCAGAACCAATGTCAGCTAAATTTCCATCTCTGAAATAAATGAACTCATAAACTATAAATACTCTTTTTATGCTACTGTGTAGATGTACAGTGAACTCTGCTCAGGATTCAACTAGAAAAATCAACTTAAAGGGTGGGTGGCAAAGAAATATGGGTAGGTGGTAAAACAATTAAAAAACAGTATTTTTATGTTTTTCAGAAGCTTATGGTGGGTGAATTTTTGAAATTAGGATTGGTGGAGGGACATAAAATAAGCTTTCGGGTGGGTGGAAAATTGTGAGGTTGGCTTGCCCTGCCCACCACCGCCCTGGGTTTATACAATTTGAGTAAACGTAATTGTCGTACTTTTCCAGAAGCATAAAAACCAATTTTTTTTTATGTACTGTATTTAGAGTAGCCTCAGGGGAGTACTATAGCATTGAAACATAACACCTAGTCCACAGCACCTTGTGATTATTGGCACTGTATAATGATCTACAATAATGAGATGAAAGAAAAATTAGGTTGCATAGCCTAGGCCTATACACCTTTTCTGGAAATTCAACTGCAATTGGAGGCATGATGTCAATGCTGGACAGGGCCGTAGCCAAAATAGAAAAACAGACGAGGCGATGATGGGAACCAGGAGGAGGGATGGGCAATATATTATTTTAGAAAAAAAAGCACACAATTTTGAAAATTTCAGATGAGGCAGCCACCTCATCTGTTTCATGCTGGCTATGGTCCTGAGGACACTGTATGTCTGTCTATCTTACCGACGCTGGCCTAGGCCTAAGAGTTGACTGTAAAAAAGCTTGTTAGGCATAAATGTGTTATTCAATTTGTTGGAAATATCTTTAGAATGTTTATCTACTGTACATAGGCTCGTCACTGGCCATGTCTGCATAAAAAATGACTATGTTTGACTATTTATTCTACTATTTCTAAACATCATACTGTCATTTAGTAATACACAGTGTCTTGCACTGATGTTACTGTATGCCTCCAACAACAGTGAAATTTCTGGATATACATCATATATTTTGTGGCGACTTGTTCTTACTTTGGATGTGATGGGCTTGGCCCCGGTATTGTTGTAGACTTTGTTGATCCCTGCAATTAAAAGAGAATCAAATATAATTAGTTATTTAATTTTGTCTGCTTATTCGTACATTTGAAAGTTCTAAGACTTTGAGTAAAAGAGGTATATTAAAACCATGGTTGTCCAAATTTTAAAGTGTGTTTAAGTTACAATTGCAAAAATGTAAAGGGAAAACTGAACTACATGTTGATTGGCACTTCCAATGTTTATATATAGGTGACAAGACAGTGTCATGAAAAGTGACATTAACTTAACGTTACGTCACTCACACGATGCCATCACGGTAGTATCAAGCATAAAAAATCGTGAATGTGGGAAGGGGGAAATTGGTGATTAATGGTGAAGAAAACATATATTAAAATGATTGGGTTAATCAGTTTGAGGGTATGATTGTTTATTGTGTTCATACTGATACAGTATTCAGAAAAACAAGAGGTACCCAAAATAAAGACCCTGTTTAGGAGTTTAAAAATTTAGATACCGGGGCGGATCCAGCTGAGCTCAAAAGAGTGTGCCCAATGTGAATTTGGACAAACGAAAGCATACCTGCCAACTCTACCAACTTTGGCAGTAGGCTACCGCTTTTTGGACTTTCCTACCGCCTACCACTTTTGCATGGAAATCCTACCGCTTTTTGAAATTAAATACCAAAATAAAAATGTACACAATGAAAACTGTGAAAAGCATCCAACACCCGAAAATACGTAGTGAATTGGCACTAAAAGTAAGCGTTTTCAGCCTAAATTTTAAAATAACGGAATTTTTTTTGTTGTTCATCCAAGTAAAATGCAGTAAGACAAGGGCGCTGGTGCATTTGCGTCAAACCAACTTCCCAACTGCGAGACGGCCTACCGCTTTCGAGAGTACAAATGTTGGCAGGTATGCAAATGTGTGACATTTTTAGATGGCAACAGACCTGGGTACAGGGCCCGCCTAGGCCCAGTAAATTTTTTCTCTACTGATACTCTCTGGTGCCAATTTTAGAGGTCCTAAGTGTGCAAGAACTTTTATTTTGCCGAGTCAATAGGGGGGTGGGGACCGGGTCCGGTGTGGGCGCCCATGATGCGCGCCTGAGATACAAACTGGATGGTTGATAAAATCAAGAAAATAATTCACAATTCCGTAGGCCTACTAAGTGTCTGCAGGCAATAGTTAGTCTTGACTCTTGCAGGTGTTTTGTACGAACGCGACTAAATCACGTCACTGAAGGGTTGCAAAATGAAACTTTTTTACTTTACTTTGGCACAGCAGATCCTGGTCGGTCCATCATATGGGCACAGATAGATAGAGATCATTTCTGGACAGTGTTTTTTTTCGCATTACACTCATACTTAGGCCTAGCTAGCTTATTCCTCCATGCTAGACCTAGGCCTAGGCCACGTAGGCCTAGAGCTTAGGCCTAGGCTAGTTAGGCCTTCGCCTACTGCATCTCTGCTCTGGCCTTGCATCCCCCTGGCCTTTTAGGCTAAGCCTAGGCCTAGGTAGGCTAGGTAGGCTATTCTTCTAGGCTAGGCTTAACTAGGATCATACCACCAGTCAAGGTAGCCTCCATGGAAGTGCGAACAAATAAGCTTACTTACAGGATAGAAATAGAAGACTGCTATGAGCAAACTAACAGTGAAAGTGACAGCGAATATTACAAATGCTAACATCTTTGAATGTAAAATAGGGCCTCGATCAAATCAAATCAACACGTCGTCGGACTTTACAAAAACATCGTACTGTTTGTTAGGTCTAGCATCTCGAGCGTACAAAGTGCACCCTCAAGAGAAAAAGAAGTTTTCAGACGAAAATCGTCAAATTCATTATTTTGTTTACCTCTAAAACACTGTTGAAACATTCAATGTTCATACTACATTCATAATTTCCAGATACTGTATGAACAATGTACTATGATCAAGAAATAAAATAATGCAATTTATGACCCTGTATAGTCACTTGTAACTTTCAAAAATGCAGTTTTCTCAAAACTATCCTAAATGATCGAACGTTGATTGTTTATAACTTTAGAAGGAAATATATGAAACATTTTTTTTTTACATATTAAAGATAATAAGTGTTAAAATTCATAAATAAATTTCAATATTTTTACTTAGGCCTATGTCTCCTTTGGCTTGGCTCTGTCTGCCACACATACGTTTACAGCATGGACCTAGGTTTAAGTTTATTAAATTGTAATGCAATTTCTTTAACTTATCATCGTCCAAATTGTTTGAAATCTAACAAGCAGTTTCGTACTAGTTTTCGTTAATTGGTGTCTGTCGGTCCAATCGGTTTCCATACGTTCAGTAGGCATATGTTTCAAAGTTCATCAATACCGGGAGATGTTGCTTCATCATTTAAAGTCAACCACATTGTAATTACTTGCACTCTCTGGCTCACGAACCGACTCATTCAAAAAGTGATTAATAAAATGCATCAGAACAATTATTTTAATTGGTTTAAAATTTAACTGATCATGCAATCGGTTAACTACTGTACGTGTTACTCAGTCAGGCGGACGGTCTGTCGTTCGTTTTGGAAAGGACTCATTAGGATTTCGGTGTTCGAAAGTCCTTAGTTAACTTAATGTTAAGCAACACCAACATTGACACTCGTAGAGACCAATGTTATTATCAAAATTTTGAATTTTGGCTATTACTAGGTTCTAGAGATTATTTTTTCTTTTTTCTTGTAATATGTTGTTCTCCACATAAAAGAGTATATAAAACACAAAAAAAACCCCGCATTCTTGCATTTTTTGTGGTAATGGAATTTCTTTCGTTAGATTGACTGGTCTCTTAACATGTGGTTGTCTCACTCATTGAAAGAAAGTTTGCAGGTTAAAAAAAACAATAAAGGTAGGGTACAAATGTGACAAAATGGCCCTCGAGCTCCCCCCCCCCCCCCCCACCACTACTTTAAGTGCAAACGAGGACCCCTTTCAGAGGAAAAGTGAATACGGCACTTTTTCTGAGGTCGGTCGACCATCTTGTTTTTTTTTAAGATGTTGACCCTTTGCACCTGAATATAGCTCACGTGGCCAAATTAGACACCCATTATTATACATAGTTTTGAAGGAAGGAGCGACGGTATTATTCTGAATAAGGTTCCTTATGTCCTTGATGGAGAGCCGAACCAAAGTAAACGTGTTAAAATTGTTTAATGACTAGGGAAGACGGGGCAGGATGGGATACTTAAAAAACAATATTATAATATTACAATGTTGACTGGAACATGGACGGAACTAAAATAATGTTATCTGTTATTTTCGAGTAGCACGGAAGTGTAATCTTAAGAATTAGGAATTTAACTAAAATCGTATAAGCCGGGCCGAACATTGCAGACTGCAAGATTACCTCACTATTGATATTAATTGTTTTCACCAAAGATTTGATAACCAGCGATGCATGCTGCAATAAATGAATGGCTCCCGTGATTTATCCTCAAATTTATGAAATAGTGTAGTCAATGCTTTGTAAATAAATACAAAATACGATAGATTTCTCGAATGAGTGTATGTTGCCCTATACTCTTTATTTTGTCCATAGAACTAAAAATAGACAAGGTATTATTTTATAAATGTTAAATAAAATGTTCAAAGAAAGACTAGATAACCCGTAGCATAGCAGATTCGAACCCGTGACTCCTCGTTTTTCTGGCGAGCGTCATAACCATTATACCACAGAGGTTCTATGGTTGAACAGATTCAAATAACCGACAAGAAGTTAATCTCCACACAATGATGCCTGTATAGGGCGAATACCAGATAAATATAGGAAGATACGGCTGAAAGTAAAGAATACATTTATAATATATATTCAAATTGCCGTTTACTCTGTTATCTCGTTAAATTAAACTTCAATGCAGTGTTCAAAGAAAAACTAGAACATACCGGAACCCATGTAGCATAGCTCGCAACAGATTTAGTCCTATAAATAAATTGTGTGAAAAATGCTTCAGACGGAATTCGAACCTGTGACTTCTAGCTATCCTAACGAGTGTCATAACCATTAGACCACAGAGGCGTCATGGCTAAACATATTCAAATAACCGTCAAGTACATCTGAATTGCGGTGTCTAGAAAAAAAGACTTCGTCGGCTTTCGGTAGGTTTCGGCCGTTACCGTACATTGGGGTTTTATTTGAACACTACTATGTGCCGAAAGAAAATTTGTTTTCGGCCCTAGGCGGATACTTGTCGGACGACGTTTTGCTATTCCTTCCATATACATATCTTAACATCGTTTTAGTCTCTTTATTAACAAATATTTATTCATACATATCATTTTATTCACATTATGTATCTTATTCATTTTATTTCTGATAAAATTCAAGAAAAAATATAACATACACCTACATAAAAACAACCAAAGAAAACGGTTCATTAAACAACTTGTTCAAAAATGTGCATTAATAAGTTGATACAACGTTTCTTGTTACAAACGACTGGCAACTAGGGCTGTTTTCGATGTCATACAAAACGTTATTATAGGCCTACATACCTGATGCATGCAGTTCTTTGTCAACCTGCCATGTCGTTATCAAAACAAGTTTATTAATTATTAATTTATGACTTTATGAATAACTGCCACTAACATGTTCAGCGTTTCAGAGGTCCCATGTTTGAGAAGTGAAAAATCGCCGTTTGGTGCAGGATACGCCGCTGAGTAACAACAGGGATGTAATTATGCTGGGCGGAGGTGGGCGGGGCCGCCCACCCTAAAAATGTTCCACCCACCATATAGCTTACTTTAAGACCTTCCACCCAGCCTAATTTGAACATGCCACTCACCCTAAGCCTCTGAAAAAGGTAAAAATACCGTTTTTGGTCATCATGCCACCCACCCTTACTACCCACCCTGAAATTTTTCTAGCTACATCCCTGAACAAGAATAACTTGATTTGGCGTTTTAATTCTAATGTGGAATAACTGTATTCTTTAATTACAGGGAAATACTTATTTTTTATTTATTTACTTTTTTTTTTGCATTTAAATTGGTTGGATGTGACAATTTATGATTTTAGTGATGACTGGTTTTACTTACGGCCCTTTGAACAGAAATGTTATAACCATGTGGAAATCGGATCTTGGCACCATACCTAAATAATGGCATTTCATAATAAAAAATACGTTTATTTAAACAAATTTTGAATATATTGCTGTTTCAACTTCCCACTATCTGGTTGAGCTTTTAAATTGTGTATATTTTTATATCCCAGTAAATCGGAATTATTTCATCAAATAGGCCTAACATTTATTAAGGCATTCGATAATCACGTTTACAATAAATATATTGTATAAGATGGGTGTGTCATTTTCCTGTTGGCGAAATTTTGTCAAAAAACGTCCAAAATACAATAACAAAAATAGCAAAACGTAATATTAGGCCACTTATTTTTTTTGCTTCTGATTTTCCTTGTCAAATCTAAATCAATAGGTATTATGGAGCGCCGGGGTTGAAATATGTCTCAGGCATTTGATAGTATAATACATTAATTACAAAAATTACACAAAGAGAGAGAATGAGCAATGACACTGTTTCCATGATTTCATATTTGGTATAAATTAACCAATGACTATGCCTAATTATGTACTCAATTCAGATGGTTTTCTATATTATATTACGCCTTCTACGCCTAAGTTTTGCTATGTCTATCGTTTCCAGGCCTAAATCCAGGCCTTCTCAAAAAACCATACAATTAAATAATACTTGCACAACTCCATTTCTGAATCCTTTAATTAGAACTTTAGAAATTGGCCCGAAGCCAGAAGATCGTTTAGATATGTTATGAGCGCAGACATTATTAATGAAGTTTAACGATTTTTGATGGGTAAACATAAATTAACATGTTCTTAAAGAGAGAGTATACACGCTGTTATCACAATGACAAAACTGACATTAATAATCACAATAATAATCAATCGTTTATTGTCTAACAATACATGAGTAGGTACTACAGAGGGAATTTGTCTTTAATTCTAAAACCACTGCAAATGTATGTAATTTACAAGGAATCGGATTAATAAAGTGATGTTTCGGTCTACAATAAAAAATGTGAGAACAAAAACACCAAACAATTATACTTAATGTCTCTCAATATACAAACGATTTCTACCTATAGACAGTTTAGTATAGTGAAAACCTCCTTGATCAACTGCAGGCGCTGTCGAACTTTCTTATATAACTCCTTAAGGATACTTTCCACATGTAACTTATTTAATATGGTTCCAAGATATTGGTAGTCATTAACTACAACAATCTTATCGCTCTCAATGACATTATCACGTATTTAGTTTGTTACCAGTTACCTAGATTTTTCCCTTAAAAATCTAAGCAAAGATTGCAGGCACGATTTCGTTTGTACGTGTTCTAATCCTAACAACAAACATAACACATAAGATAATAAATTTATTATAACTTAGAAGCCTATTCACCAACGGACGAATCCAGTTGCATACACAACTTTCCGCCATCAGTGGATGCAAGATGCTTAAACATTAAACCATCAAAATATCTACAATTTACAAACAATTATCATATTTAAAATTATACCAGGTTCTAGTTTGTATAAAGTAATTTTATCAAAATTGACAGTAATATCTCTAGCAGATTGGATATCCTTCAGGTTCATTTTTTACAAACTTAATTTAAAGTAGAGTAAAATATAATGTACAATTTTCAAAATTTAACGAGGCTACAATTCTATACCAAAATAATATAAAAAATGAGCTAAACCAATAAATTTAAATGAATGAGCTTATATTACTATTACCATTATTAATATTATTATTAATATTATTATTTACAAACTAATAATATTATGTTTAACAATTAAAATATACACAATTTATTCAGTAGACTACCGTATGCCAATTTAACTGTGGAGGAAAAACCTATTTTTATTTCTTCATGATAAAAAAAATAGCTAAACACCAAATATACTGCTTGCTATACCTAAATATATACACAAGATGAACTAAGCCAATAATACATTTAAATTACTATTATTTTTATTTACAAATTAATAATGGTTTAAAATTAGAGTATACAAATATAATATTTAGTAGAGACTAGACTAGATGCTAAATCATGGAGTAAAAACCTTATTTTTTGTTGCTTCATGATAAAACAAAATAAAATTAAATATCCGTTTCCAGGCGGAACATGCATTTACACAGTGCCAGTAGTATGAGTCGTTCTCGTTTGATTTGAATGAACTTTATTTTTCATAAAGCGTTTTCGAAAACACTCATTTACCTGTGGATAAAAAAAAAATACAGTAAATAACTGCATTTAATTAATTAATCAATCACAAGTTTGAAACATAGCTGTAATAACAATATAGGTCTATTTCCAACTTAATGTAAACGCAACTCCTTAAAAAAAGTGTTAAATCTTGACGCTCCTCCCCTATCTTACCCCATTCTACGCCTCTCCTCTATGAAACATCATAGACTCACTTTTCACTGTCTTTGTTTTCTGTTCAATCATATATTTAAAAAAATAGCCCTAAATTCGTATCTTCAACTAAAAACATTCAGTAAATATATTTTATTATTATATTGTAAACTCTGATTTCACTGGGCATTATTTAAAAAATAAGAACACAGAGTGAACCGTACTTTATTAGTTATTTATTTGCTTCAACCAGATCTATACATGTTCAAATTTTAAAGAATTAAATAAAATTTTTAAATAGACTTTCCATTACAAAAATATAGATACGCCATTACCTCATTATCGAATATACAGTAGATTAGACTTATGAAGATGCCTTGACAGCCGTTCAACACATTAAACAAGTATTCAACAAAAACGCCACCAGATCCGATAGCAAACGGTCCAATAAGCCAAGTTGTACCCATCAACGGCAGCAACATCACTGCACCTCGTGCTCCTTTCCTAAAATTATAAATTAAAACGTCTGTCAACTTAAAATTGGTGGTTAAATCTATTTTGGTAAAGTCTTGGGTGACATAGTGTATATAAGTTTTCAAGGTTCCGATCGACGAATAAACTGATAGATCAGCTATTGTAACAGAAGAATTTCCAAAATGCATAGGCTTATAAAAATATGAAAAATTGCGTAGAAGAAAATGAAAATGATAATGAAAACCTTACAGAACAATTAAATTTCAACATCATGTTAAAAATATTCCTTATGTAGTTAACCAATACAATTTCATATTAAGAACACCGATATCCAAACATTAAACAACGGGAATTCACTTATCTCAGATTCTATACAATATAATTCTCATGAATACAGTAAGTAATAATAGTACAGGCTTTATATGACATATATCCTATGTAACTCTAAAAAATTCTAATAAAAGGTATTTTTGCATTTTCGTGTAGGCATATATGTAGATATTTACCAAAATTTTTTTCCAGCCTTCTAGATGCTGCGTTGGCCAAATATCTAGGGTCAAAGGTCAATGACCTT